>JBBPQZ010000219.1:0-20270 GCA_038092795.1 Boletus rubissimus
CTTGATCGGTTCGCCCTTGGCTTACTGATATCTTCGAGGAATCCCCTCGACTCTTGCTAACGGAGGAAACCCCACGTTAGAACCACTGCGTCGTCGAGCTCCAACTCGACTCCTTGTTCTCGAAGGCCTTAGCGATTGCTCCTACCCCGGGTAGTCGTAACATGAACCAGACTCTTGAGCAGTACCTTTGCATCTATTGTAACTACTAGCAGAATAACTGGTCCGAACTCCTACTCCTTGCAGAGTTCTCCTACAACAATACCTCTAGCACTACTACTGGTGTTTCTCCATTCTTCGCCAACAAAGACTATCATTCCAACATCTTCATCTATCCAGAATGAGATCTCACCTCTGCTTGTGCTCAAGAATACTCCATCAACCACAATACCCTTCATCAGTTCCTCCATGAGGAAATGGCTCATGCCCAACAGTGTTATTAAGGACCCATGGATGCCAAGCAAACTCTAGCACTAGACTTCAAAGTCTGTGACCAGGTTTTCATGAAAGCTAAGTACTTCCGCTCTACTAGAAACTCTCTGAGAAGAACTTGAAACCATACACCATTATCACTCAGGCAGGAACCCACTCCTTTATGCTCCGACTCTCTGACTCTATGAAGTCTGTTTATCCTGTCTTTCATGTTTTGCAATTAGAATCCTCTATACCCAATATCATTCCCAACTGGATACAATCTCCTCCACCTTCAGTCAAAATGAACAGAGAACTGAAGTTCAAGATCTTCAAGATCCTTGACTTCAAAATAGACTGATGAAGAAAACACTGCAAATTGCTCTACCTCATGCAGTGGTCCAGTTACAAAGACACTGATGAAGAAACCTTCTAGCTGCTAGCCATGGAGCTTAGACATGCTTCCGAACTCATTGACGACTTCCACTCCCATTATCCAGACAAGCCTGGACCTCACTCCACATGATCAGACAAAAGCTTGCATTTCTATTTATAATAGACACTATTTACCACCTAGACCTCCTTTTCTACCTCCACATCATCATCATCCTCCTTCTCTTCCATCTCCATCACCATGTCTTCCTCCACTATCTTTCAGATGGCCTTGGCCATCATCTCTTCTACCTCTGTCCTCAACTCCACCATCTCCTCCGTTATCTCCCTCATCACCTCATTCTTCTTTTCATTCCCCAACTCTTCCTCCGACTCTGACAGCTCCCTCTTCCCATACACCTCCATCATCTTAAAGTCAATCAGGCATGCCATGAAGATGCCCTGGTTCTTCAGTTGCTTAGCTTGCACCTGCACTGCGTTCCAGAGCTTCCTTACTATGGCCATTATCGCCCGCTCCACCTACATCCACACCCTCAATGTCTCCATGAAGTCTGCCTCATACAAGGATCCTGTGGTGGCACTTGATCTCTTCTTTAACTTGTCTGTCTGCCTTTTTTTCTTCACTGGCTGAGTGGCCCCCTCTGTGGTCCTCTTTTTCCTTTGCACTGGCTTCTCCGCCTTCTCTATCTCCAGCCAGATGCACTTTGCCTTTACCTTCCAGCACTCCTCATATGATATTGCCTTCCCTGCTTCCTGGACACACTCGAGGTCCTTGGTGATGCACCTGGTGCACACCTTCATCTCCAACACCTCCCACACCTTCTCTTTACTTGTCCCAGTGCATTGCTGCTGCTCATGCACCTCCTTAGCCTTGGCTCCATTAGCTCCACCACCTCTAACAAGGATGTAACTCACTCTTTTCTTGGCCACTGCTTTGGCCACCTTGTGCCTTGTTTCCTCATATGCTTTCTCCTCCTCCACTTTCTTCCTCTCCTCCTTTGCCTTCTGCCTTACCTTCTCCTCCTTTTTCACCTTCAATCATTGCCTTCATTCAGTAAACTTCATCATGCAAAGGTTATTGTCATTGCCATTGTTCTCTGCCAGGCGGATGTCAGACCATTTGCTAATGTCTTCTTTTTTGAACATGTTGGTGGTTTGGGATAGAGAGGTACTAGTAGAATCAAGTTGGTTTTTATAGGCTTTCACCTCCAACCCACAAATTTTTGAACTCTAATTTTCGTAACTTTGCATTGTCACTAATAGGCCTTCAGGGGTTCAGGCCCAAGAAGGGGACATTGTCATATCCCAAAATTTATACAAGTCCAACTCTGGCAACTCTGGCACTCTACGTGCCAACTCCAGACCTCCAGAGTTGTCTTTCCATCTCATATATCCTATATAGTGTATTTCCAATTCCTTTTCACTTCCATCTACCTTGTATCCTGTCATCTCCGTCTTCCCTGACTTTATTGTAGTAACCTGCTGACCCTTTCAGCTATATTTCTCCATCTTGTTACTTACCCTAGAAAACACTTCTTCTCTCAAAAATACTTGTACCCTCAAAAATACTCAGACTCCCAGACTTTACTACTCCATTGAAACAAAACAAGGCCTTAGTCATGATGTCCTTCTAAAAGATACTTAAATGAAACCCCTGTCTTCCTTCAATGGTTTTTCCTTTGCTAGTCATGTGGACTTACACCAGGATTCAATGCATCTGCTTGGGTGCAATCTTATCTTATCTTATCTCCTCAATCATCAGATCCATTAATCTCACCTCCACCACTCATCTGCTTAGCTCCTTATCTTATTTCACATGACATCATGATTACATAATCATTCTAGAATCTTCCGCACCAGCCCTAAACATGGTCTATGTACATGTAGCTACAGTATATAAGTAGTCGATTCCCCACTATATTCTCTAGTTTCGGAATTCCATTTTTTTCTCTTGAAAATCACACTTAGTAACTCTTGAGGATTCGTGGTCTTTTTATAATTCCAAAACTACTTCATCGCCGGTCATCTCGATCCCTGACGCCCTTTCTTTGTCATTACACTTACCAACTTCACCTGCTGACGCGCACTTTGCTGCATTGCTGCCTTCTTTGCTCCACTCTCCTTCACACTCAGCTTGTACAGGGTAATTCCCTGGGCAATGTGTCCACCCATCCATGCCATTGCTCTTTGCGATAGCATACTAGTTGGATCCCAGACTTAAGGGAAATCTCTCCTTCTTGGAGATAAAACGAGAGCGGACTACAACCATGCCCACTGTATACATACGGTCGTCTGCCATTATAAATACGGATAAAGTTGCTACCAGGCATAGTGCACTAGCCCCCGTCGTCCGCTGAGTGCCTAGCAGTCCGTGTTGATTCTACGCCAGTAAACCCAGGTTCTCGTGATCACCTATGACGTCACGACTGATGAGGGCAGTACTCCCTTGAGCTATAGTAAAGCTCATTCGGTTCCCCCCATCCTTTGTTGACTTCTGTCTGCTGCTGGAGAACCCAGAGGTTCTTTTTCTAGATAAGCCAATCTGTGCCGATTACTTCTCTTTCTCCAACAAAACCCTGTGTGGATAGTAATCCAAAAACTTCGAGACCTTATCCCTGCCCTCCAACGCTACAACAACACCACTATCTTGCAAACAGCGTAGCACCAGTGGGATGCCCGTATGGAGACTATCACCATCTCCTCATTTGAAAGCCTGGGTCCTCTATAAAAAGAAACAAAAAATCATATACTGGTACCAATACAACCTCCTATGGAAAGACGCCCCCATAGGAAATTACGTCCCATATCTCCGTCCAAAATCAACTCTCCGCCACCCTTCCAGATATGTCTAAAACCAGAACCCTGTCTCCGTATGCTCATCCACCATCCCACATTGAAGTCCAATCGCCACAACCAGAGTGTTACGACTATCCGGGGTAGGAGTAATTGCAAAGGCCTTCGATAACAAGGGGTCAGGTTGAGAACCGACGACGCAGTGGTTCTAACGTGGGGATTCCTCCGTTAGCAAGAGTCGAGGGGATTCCTCGAAGATATCGGTAAGCGGAGAGCGAACCGATCAAGGTAAGTCGGGAAGAGGGATCCGACGCGCAGTACTTCCGTTGTGGGGATTCCTCCAACAGTGGTCAAGGTATCGGCGAGTTGAAGGACAAGTCGATCAAAGAGGCAATCTAGGGGTTTCCTAACCGCGGGGCGAGTAAGACGAGAGAAGCAAGTGGATTGCTAGGCGACGAGATACAAGGTAGCTCGAAGGAGGTCTAAACTAGCGATCTAAGTGATATTCAAGTCGTTTATATACACAGTCTCCTCGCGCACGGACCTAAGTAAGAAATGCAAGGAAGACTAAGAAAGAAAGGGTGACGCGTTACGGATCAAAAGAAGATGCGTCACAGAATGGAAAGAAGTCCGAAAAGGAAGGACGCGTAATGATGAAGATCAGAACACGCGGCCGACGCATCGCGGGAGAATCAATGAGACAAATATGGTAAGAGGATGCGCCACAGGTACGGAGGTAGCTGGAGAAGCCAGTGGCGAAGAAAAGGAATATAGTCTGTGGGTCGTGCTAGGATCCTTTGGATAAGAGGACCAAGCACGGATGGTAGTACATGGATTGAGCATAAGCGAAAGAGAAGTACAAAGAAAAGGAAAAGTTGTAACATTACCCCCTTTGTAGAGTCAAGACCACGGCGTAGACAGAGACAATTTGGCCATGAGAGCGCACAGCAGCTCGACCATGGGGAAATCAATAGAGAACGGGGCCGCCAACCAGGGAGCCTGTGATGTTACCGTAACTGGTTTCATCAATGCAGTCTTCCTCGTCAGAGTAGTTTCTGTCGACAAGGAGAGAGGGAGAGCGTCGTCGAGGAAATCGACGAAGGATGGGGGAAGAGTGACGTGGGACAGGGGGTGTTCCCTGTTGGTGAGAGGAGTTAGTTCCACGACGGGAATGGCGACGTCCAGAGGAGGATGACGAGGAGGACGTCTGAGTGGACGAGGAGGAGAAGGATTGTTGCCGCAGAGGGGGAACATGGCGAGGTGGTGGTGAGGCGGTGCGACGACGAAGGGGGCAACGGGCTAGGATATGCCTGGGGGCCCAACGGAGGCAGGTCGTACATTGATGTATGGGACAGTCACGTTGGAAATGGCCGATGCGGCCGCAGGAGTAGCAACGTTCTCCAGCTCGGGGGTGTGAATCCGGAAGAGGGAGGCGACCATCAGCACCAGTCCAGGCGCTTTCGATTCGTTGCATGAGGTGGTCCTTGTCGGACCCGAGAGGGGTCGAGGACGCCAAAGGTGTGGTTGGCGCGGGGGGAATCGCGAGAGCCTGTGAAACCGTAACAGGTTCGGCAGGGGGAGGTCTTTCGACTTCGGCGAGGGAGACTGTGGGGGTCGCACGTTGACAAGTGTGACGGTGTTTGACGGCAAGCACTTCATATAGTTCATGGGTAAGGGGGCGAGTTTGGGTGGCCATGGCCAGGAGGTAACGGCGCATGTCGCGCAGGAGTGAGAGCATGCCGAGTTGGTGAAGGGCCACTAGCAAGCAGGACTGGGCTTGCATGGCATCCTGGTAGATAAACTGTGCCACGTAGGAGCGGTTAGCGTCTGCGGTGGGAGCATGGGCGAGGGTGATGATGTTTAGGTTCACCAAGTAGGCGCTATAGAGGGCATATAGAGGGGACGCTGAGTTGAGATAACAGTCTAGGGTGGTCGCGAGACCAGGGTCGGTGATGAGCTCGGTGAGCTCGCAGATCTCGAAGATGGTAGGGGGACCATCCAAGAGGCAGTACGCAGTGGTCGGGACATCTATGGATAAAGGGGCTTGTTCAGTATCATAAGGAGGGCTGTCTGCACGCTCCACAGGAGGAGTAGGAGGGCGTTGTGCAGCAGCGTCAGGGATGGTAACACTATCGTAGGGAACAAGTGGGGAAGAATGTACAAAAGAAGGAGAAGAAGGAATCGGAGGAGATGACGTATCATGTTCCTCGGGGAACAAGGTTTGATTTTCGTGAGGCGGGGACGGGATGGCGAGAGGTGAGACGAAGCCAGGGGGTACCTGGTAACGTTCATAGATCTGGGCGATGGTGAGAGTCAAGTGGGGGATTTCGTCAGTGGAGGTGAAGTCAATGGCCATGTTAGTTCTTGGGAGAAGACGAGAAGGCGGAAGGGAACAGGGCTTTATACGCTTTGAGGGCGGAGTCCACATTTGTGAGGTGTTTCTCCGGAACCCAGGAGTCCTCTTCGGTCGAGTACCCTTTCCAACGGATCAGGAAGGAGCGTCTTCCGCTTGATCCTTTGTGTTTGATGATTTTTTCTATTTCGTATTCCTCTTCGCCGTCTATTAAATCAGGAGGGGGCATAGGGTAGTTAGCTCCATGAGTATCGTTCTTGTGATAAGGTGAGAGAAGGGATGCGTGGAATACCAGGTGAATCTTCCACGCCTTGGGAAGGTGTAGTTGATACATGATTGGGGACAGTACTTTCGTGACGGTAAAGGGACCCTCTCGCTTGGAGGCGAACTTGGGATTTGGAATGGAACGCTTCAGGTTCCGTGCTTCGAGCCAAACCCTATCCCCTAGGGTGAAGGGTTTGAAATGTCGTTTGGTTCGGGCTGACATGGTCTGACGTGCCAGCTCATGGGAGGCAAGAGCCTCATCTCGGGCAGCTGAAAGGGTCTTCAGGCGGTCTTCTACTGCGGAAAGATCCGAATTGGCAATGATCGGCAGCAATGTGTAGGGTTCATATCCCATCATCAGGAAGAAAGGTGATTTGCCTGTGACGGAATGGGGGTGGTGATTGTGTGCGAATTCGGTGTGGGAGATCGAATCTGCCCAAGACCCTGGGTTAGATCTGCAGTAGATGCAGAGGTAAGTTTCAATTTCTTGGTTTACCCGCTCCGTTTCTCCATCAGTTTGCAGGTGGTAGGCTGTGGAGAGAGATAGGTCGTATCACAGTAGTCTTCCCAGTTCACGTGCGAACGAACTCGCGAACTGGGGTCCTTGGTCGGAGATGATTTTGTTGTAGAGGCCGAAGCAGAGGAAGACTTTGTGGAAAAAGAGGGCAGCAACCCCCTCGGCGGTGATGGATTTCTTGGTAGGGCATAAAATTACCCCCTTTGTAAGCCCGTGGTCGACCACGACCAAGAGCGAGTCAAAGCCGGAGGAGACCGGGAGGTCCGTGATCAGATCACAGGAGATCTGCTGGAAGGGACGGGAAGCAGTGGACTTGATCGGAGTGAGCGGGGGAACGGAGGGGTGAGTATTAGATTTCGCCTGTTGACAGGTGGTGCAACCCTCAACATAGTGACGGACATAGGCGGTGAGACTGGGCCACCAAAATTTGGCGGCGACAAGTTGACGGGTTTTGAGGAAGCCGGGGTGGCTGGCGGTCTCATGATCGTGGCAATGCTGTAGAATAGAATGACGAAGGGAATCGTCGGCGGGGACATAGACTCGACCTTGGTAGGTCAGGACACCGGCATCAAGTTGCCAGTCGGCAAGGCGGGAGCAGAACACGGGAGGGATTTCTTTGTTCATGGATTGGAGGGCCTGACAAACAAGGGTGTCAGACTCGGAAGACTCTTTGATCTGTTCATGAAGAGTGGCGTCAATAGTGTTGATAAAGAGAGAAGGCGGGAGAAGGGTTACGCCTTCGTTATCAAGGTCCAATGCTGGGAGAAGATCCGGTCGGCGAGATAGAGTGTCAGGGCCGGCAAGTTGCGTGCCGGGAACTGTTACGACTACCCGGGGTAGGAGCAATCGCTAAGGCCTTCGAAGACAAGGAGTCGAGTTGGAGCTCGACAACGCAGTGATTCTAACGTGGGGTTTCCTCCGTTAGCAAGAGTCGAGGGGATTCCTCGAAAGTATCAGTAAGTGTAGAGCGAACCGATCAAGGGTAGTCGGGTTGAGGGCCGACGTGCAGTACTTTCGTCATGGGGATTCCTCCGACGGTGGACGAGGGTATCGGCGAGTCGAAGGACAAGCCAATCAAGGAAGCGATCTAGGGGTTTCCTAATCGCGGGGCGAGTAAGACGAGAGAAGCAAATAGATTGCTTAGCAGCGACGAGATACAAGAGTATATCGAAGGAGGTCTAAACTAAGGATCTAGGTGGTTACTCGAGTCGATTATATACGCAGTCTCCTCGCGCACGGACCTAAGTAAGAAATGCGAGGGAGACAAAGAAAGAAAGAGTGACGCGTTACGGATCAAAAGAAGACGCGCCACGGAATGGAAAGAAGCCCAAAAAGGAAGGACGCGTAATGATGAAGATCAGAGCACGCGTACGACACATCGCGGGAGAATCAGCGAGACCAATATGGTAAGAGGATGCGCCACGGGTATGGAGGTAACTGGAGAAGCCAGTGGCGAAGAAAAGGAATATAGTCTGTGGGACGTGCTAGGATCCTTTGGATAAGGGGACCTAGCACCGATGGTAGTACATGGATTGAGACGAGGCGAAAGAGAAGTACGAAGAAAAGGAAAAGTTGTAACAGGAACATGGATCATTTTGAGATCAAAGTCAGCTAAATCAATTAGCCAACGGGCTTGGCGGCGGTTGAGAGTTTGCAGCTGTCGGAAATAAGTCAGGTTTTTGTGATCTGTGAAGGTTTGAATCGGGAAGGCTGAGCCATGGAGGTAATGGCGCCACGCCTTTAGATTGCGGATCACGGCAAGAAGTTCTCTGTCATAAATGTCATAGTTGTGTTCAGTGGGGGAGAACGACTGGGAAATATAAGAACAAGGGTGCTATTCTCCGTTGGCATCAGTCTGGAGGAGGATACCTCCGGAGGCGTATTTTGAGGCGTTGGTGGCGATGGCGAAGGGGGTGGAGAGGTTCAGCATTTGTAATACGGGTTTCTTAAGGAAGAGTGTCTTGAGGGTGTCGAAGGCATGGGTGCAGGTGGACGACCATGACCACGAACTAAGCTTTTTGGTGAGATCTATAAGGGGGCGAGCGATGTTAGAGTAGTCGGGGATGAATCGTCTGTAGAAATTAGCGAAGCCAAGAAAGGATCTGACATTCTTGACGGTGGAGGGAACCGGCCAGGAAGCGATTCCGTCGAGCTTAACGGGATCCATGGCGAGCTGCCCGGGTTTGACGATCATTCCGAGGTACTCTACCTCGGTGGTGGCGAATTTGCACTTCTCAAGCTTGAGGTGCAAATCAAGTTCGGTCATGCGTTGGAGAACACATTTAGTTCGTTCGGTGTGGATGGCCTCGTCGGGGGAGGCGATAAGGAGGTCGTCCATGTAGATGACAAGCCATCCTTCGGCGATCATATCTTGGAAGGAGTTGTTCATGAATCTCTGGAATGTGGCGGGTGAGTTACAGAGACCGAAGAACATTACGGTAGGTTCGAAAAGCCCCTTATGGGTGATAAAGGCAGCCTTCCATTGGTGTCCATCTTTGATACGGACATTGTTGTATCCCTATCGAACGTCAAATTTGGTGAAAACCTTGGCATCACAGAGTTTATTGACAAGATCAGATACGAGGGGTAGAGGGTAGGCGTCACGAACGGTATGTTCGTTGACGTAACGGTAGTCTTGGCAGGGGCGAAGGCCACCATCCTTCTTTTTGACAAAGAAGAAGGGTGAGGCTTGAGGGGACTTCGAGGGGCGGATCTTGCCACAATCTAGATTTTCCTGTAAAAAGGATTTGGTGGCAGTGCATTCCTCGGGTGAAAGGGGATAAAGTTTTCCGATCTTTGGGGTGAAGGAATCTTTGAGGTTAATTTCGTGGTCGTAGGGCCGTGAGGATGGAACATGGTCAGTGGCTTCCTTCGAGAAGACAAAAGCGTACTCGGAGTATTCTGCTGGGAGGACGGGTTTAGGTTTCTCCTTCTCAGCAGCCATAGCAAGTTCGGTAGCCTGGGTGAGGCATCCAATGACTGGGGATCCCTTTGGGATATAGCGAGATCTGCTTTTGATGATGCAAAACATGATGCGAATGTCATTGTCGTATTGGCAATGGGCAGAAGGGTCTCTCCATTTATTATATTCGAACAAATGAGAGTGAGTGATAGCATTGACGTGGATATGTCGAGGAACATGGGGCGGGGGTTTCCAGAATTTGGATGAGTGACAGTCGTAATTCATCGAGTGCAAGGTGTAGAGTTCTTTCGACTGGTCTAGACTTTTGGAAAGTGAGAGAGTCCGTTTGGTCCAGTCAATGGCAGGGTTGGTTTCTTTCAACCAAGGGAGTCCGAGGAGGACATTGTCACACCCGAGGGACATGACCATGAAGTCAACTTGACGTGCTATTCCCTCAATATTGAGGAATAGCGAGCAGGAGTATCGGATAGCACCTTTCTTGTTGAGAGAGTTGTCGGCGTTCCGGGCATAGATAGGTTTGTTGAGCTTCGTAAGAGGAAGCTTGTGTTTGTGGGTGAAGTCCCAATCGATGCAGGAGATGTCGGCTCCACTGTCAATGAGGGCACGGGTGTTGATGGCTTTGAGTGTGTGCGAAGGTATGATTACTTGAACAGGGATTTGCATTGCCTTGGTAGTAGACGTTACAAGTACAGGTGCACACACGGGAGAAGAAGGGGAGACTCGCATCGAAGAAGTTCCCCTATTTAAAAATCCATCTTCTTGAATCTAACCCTCCTGACTGCTGGGACGTCTTCATCGTCATCGTCTATCTCTTGAAGACAAGGAAGGTCTTCATCGTCGTCCTGACCGATCACCTTTATGACCAGTTTGGCAGCTGTGGAAGGAAAGGAGGGGCAGGCGGGGCTGGAGTGGCCAGGTTTTCAGCATCTGAAACAGAGTTTCTTTTCAATACAACGCTTCCTTTCTTCTGGGGTTAACTTTGGGACGCGTATGACATCAACATCCTTGGCGTCAGGGTCTTTAGCAGGGGTACGAGAGTTGGAGGAAAAGTTCTGATGGGGTTGGTACAAGGGACGGGAGTATCGGCGCGATAACTCAGCGGCACGATCCCATTGGGTCTGAAAGTGAACGGCTTTCTTGTACCAGACATCAATCGTGGAAGGAACCTTTTCCATAGACATGATCTTTCTCATGAGGGCAGGGGGAAGTCCGGAAGCGAAGTAAGAGACCAGGACATTGTCATCCTGGACCTGTGATGTAGCGACTTTGTTTTTGAACTCGGCTATATAGGAGTTCAATGAGGGGTTATAAACGCCGTTCTTACCAATGAGAATGTGTTTGGTGGTGAGCCAGGTGATTGCATTGTTGACCGTGTCGTGGTGTTCAAACACGGTCTTGAAAGCTTTAACAAAGTTTTCCCAAGTACCAATGGCCGCGATGCTCCCAGTGATGGTGGACATCTGGTAGGTATTTGCCCAGGTGAGGGCGGGTCCCTTAGTCATGAAAGACAGGGCGAAGGCGACCTTCTTGGGGTCGGAGTCATAGGTGGCGACATTCACCATGAGGTAAAACAACACAGTGTTCAACCATGGTATGGCCTTATTGTAAGAACCATCAAAGATCTCGGGGGTGCCAAGGCGGAGCTCAGTGGTGTAGGAGGACATTATCGGCGAGGACAGAGGTAGGGATGGAAGAGGGGGAGGACGAACAGGAAGGCTAGTAAGAGTGCTAGCAATAGAAGGAACGGCACGAGGCGGACCGGAGTGGATAGAACATATAGGAGTTGGAGAGAAGGGGGCGGTTGTTGGTTCGGAAGAGATGGAAAGGCTACGGGAGAGGGCGGTAGCTAGGTTCTGGTCTCGTTGGTCAGCTGTCTGGTGGTGGAGGGTACACTTGACCTGAGCGGTGAGTTCATCTGGTTTCTGATCCTCTAAGTGAGAAGACTCATCTAATTCCTCCGGGGAAGAAGGTTCAGCAGGTGCGGGACAGTAAAGTCCCCACATAGGGTGATTACGCTGAGGGTGAATGGTGGAGGCTTACGTGGTGGTAGCCTCGACTAGAGAGTTTAGACCTTTTGTTATGACTATCCGGGGTAGGAGTAATCGCAAAGGCCTTCAATAACAAGGGGTCAGGTTGAGAACCGACGATGCAGTGGTTCTAACGTGGGGATTCCTCCATTAGCAAGAGTCGAGGGGATTCCTCGAAGATATCAGTAAGCAGAGAGTGAACCGATCAAGGTAAGTCAGGAAGGGGGACCCAACGCGCAGTACTTCTGTTGTGGGGATTCCTCCAACAGTGGTCAAGGTATTGGCGAGTCAAAGGACAAGTCGATCAAAGAGGCGATCTAGGGGTTTCCTAACCGCGGGGCGAGTAAGACGAGAGAAGCAAGTGGATTGCTAGGCGACGAGATACAAGGTAGCTTGAAGGAGGTCTAAACTAGCGATCTAAGTGATACTCGAGTCGTTTATATATGCAGTCTCCTCGCGCACGGACCTAAGTAAGAAATGCAAGGAAGACTAAGAAAGAAAGGGTGACGCGTTACGGATCAAAAGAAGACGTGTCACGGAATGGAAAGAAGTCTGAAAAGGAAGGATGCGTAATGATGAAGATCAGAACATGCGGCCGACGCATCGTGGGAGAATCAATGAGACAAATATGGTAAGAGGATGTGCCACGGGTATGGAGGTAGCTGGAGAAGCCAGTGGCGAAGAAAAGAAATATAGTCTGTAGGACGTGCTAGGATCCTTTGGATAAGAGGACCAAGCACGGATGGTAGTACATGGATTGAGCATAAGCGAAAGAGAAGTACGAAGAAAAGGAAAAGTTGTAACACAGAGCGGGCATCCACCTTCTCGATGCAGGTACTATTAGAAGTAATTGAAGACATCCTGATGGAAGGGACAAGCAAAACCCCGGTAGCCAAACCAATTGTTTGCCCAACTGTCCGTCCTATGATGCCGCCCATCCCGCCAATGCCCACCTATACCCTAGAACAAGTGGACACAGCGCATCTGGACTTTGAATACCTTTCTTGGAGGTACAATTACATCCGCGACCATCCAGACAAACCTTATCCTCCTTATCACTTGAGAAGGTCGCCAGCAGCACTCCCTAAGGCAAAGCCGCCACCGAAAGACGACCCTCCTCCCCCACCATCATCGCCATCCAGTGAAGGGCAACCTCTAGGAGTGCCTTTCTGCCCCCACGAACCCATTCATCACCCCAAAAGAGATATGAAGATCGGGAAATCCATCTATGCCAAGCCCGACTTCTATGCAGGGAACAAAGAAAAGTTCCAATCCTGGTGGAGGCAGGTGACAGTCTACCTGAGAGGCTTCGAAAATGAACCATCAAGTCACCAAAAGATCCTGATCACCATGTCATACATGAAAGGAGAAAACCCCACTGGGCGGTGGGCTGATCTCCAGATTAGACGAAAGATCAATGAACATCAGGACTTCTCAATGTTCGAGGTGAACCTAAAGAGAGTATTCCAACCCCCTGGGCTCAAATGCAAGGCCCAAACCAAGCTCTTCGCTTGAAACAAGGGAACGACTCGGTGGAAGACTTCTTCACCAAGATGTATCAGTACACAGACAAGGCGGACTACGACATTATAGCAAATGGGCGATCGCTGGTCGATCAGATCCGCCAATGTGCCTGTCAGGTACTGGTGAATCATGCAGAGGACAACAACCACGCTCTAATCGACTCCGAGGACCTCTTCAAATGAGAAGAGGCATTACAGAAAACCCAGGAGATCCTCTGAGAGCGAGGCAAGTGAAGTCAAATGGTCCACCCAGCATACATGCAACAGAGGTTTACCCTGAGGTAACTACAAGCACAATACACTCTGCCGGCTGGACCTCCTCCTACTACCACCGCAGCCCCCCACCCGAACGCACCCGGTGTGTTCCCAGGATGTGGAGCTCCTATGGAGCTCGATAAGGCATGTGCTGCAGGAATATGCCAGAAGTGTGGCAAGCCTTGGCCTTGCCAAGAACACCCACCATGTCCGCATGGCCCGAGAGCGCGAGCAGTAGAATAGAACGGTCAGATAATCTCCCCACAGCAATTTTCTCAAATCCATGCCTTGATGAATGCAGCCGAATTGCCTGAGCAGGAAACTCAGGCCACAATCACAGAAGTCGTGGAAGAGAACGTGGACTCTGGATCGGGTTTTCAGTCAATACAGTAGACATCAGTCAATCTCCTGTACCAATTAAGTCATTGTCATCTGTATTACCAAGCAATTGATATACAATTTTGACACGCAATGATGAGACTGAAAAAGTTAACCGAGTGAACCTACCCACGACCACACTAGAAATCGTCAGGACCAAAAAGGAGATACCGCTCCCAGTGCAAGGATCCCTGGGTATAGCCGGGTACGATCTGTACGCCTCTGAGGATGTGGTAGTACCAGCAAAGGGACAAGCCCTAATAGCAACAGGACTGTCCATGAAAATCCCACAAGGCCATTATGGCCGAATCGCACTGAGGAGTGGACTAGCCATAAAAAGGAAGCTAACCACTGGAGCGGGGGTGATAGATAGTGACTACAGAGGGGAAGTAAAAATCCTCCTGTTTAATTTTTCGGACAAAGAGTTTGTGGCCAAGGCGGGTGACCAAGTAGCACAACTCATCCTTGAAAAAATATCAACACCTCCCATAAGAGAAGTCAGCTTGCTCAACTCAACTAAGCGAGCAGACAAAGGGTTCGGAAGTACCAGGACATCCAAGGTAGGTGGTAATGAGGCTGTAGAGCGCCCTTCCATCAAGAACCGTAGGAACCGGAACTCAGATCACTACTGGATGAACACAGTAGACCCCTAGACCATCAGATGGATGAAAGCACAGGCAGAAAACCCAGATATTACGTGGAACTTGGGACACCTGCGGTTGTTCGTCCACGAATCCAGGAAAGCAGAAGTAACCCCTGATCTACTCTCGGATCTAAAACAGATGAGCAACTCTGATGCACACTGGATCTTGAGGGATCTCCAAAGACCCCCCAAGTATAAGAAGGCATTGGTAAGGAAGGAACGTAACTCCCTCGAGATACCCGTGACTCTTAAAATGTCTGATGGAACAAATGCAGAAGTCAAAGCCCTAATCAACTCTGGATGCACAGAATCATCAATACACAAGAAATTTGTAGCTGAAAAGGGGGTAGTCACTCATACCCTTCTGTGACCTATGCCCGTATACAACACCGATGGATCCCTGAACCAATCGGGTAAAATCGAGAAGTTTGTCATCATCAAAATGCAAATCAAGGACCATAAGGAGCAACTGGCCCTTGCCGTCACGAACCTAGGCCCAAACATGATCTTCCTGGGACATGATTGGTTGAAAGCCCACAACCCCAGTATAGATTGGAAGACGGGATGGATCACCTTTCGATGCGAGGAGGACCACATGCCCTGCCTTGAAAGCTGCAATGACGATAATGAGGAGGACACTGAATTCATCCCGCATGATGGAGATCAGTTGTTCAAACTCGACACAGAGAGTTACTTCCGCAATATGGCAACAGATATAGCAGCCTGAGACTTTGTAGCCAAAAAGAAGAAAACCTTCGAGGAAGCAGCCCCCAAATACGTACACAACTATGCCGACGTATTTGCCAAGGAGAGTTTTGATAAACTCCCCCTGAGGTGACCATGGGACCATGCCATCGAGCTCCTACCAGGGGACCACACCATAGATTGTAAGGTCTACCCATTAAATCCAGGGGAGCAAGACAAACTGGACAAGTTCCTCAAAGAAAACCTGAAGTTGGGCCATATCCACCCATCCAAGTCACCCTTCGCATCAGCCTTCTTCTTTATCAAGAAGAAAGACAGCCACCTTCGCCCCATACAAGACTACTGAAAATTAAACGATGTCACGAGGCACAATCGATATCCACTCTCCCTGATCGCCGAGTTGGTAGACAAACTCAAATCTGCCAAATATTACACCAAATTTGACGTAAAGTGGGGATACAATAACGTGCAGATGGCCGAAGGAGACGAATGGAAAGCCGCGTTCAGGACTAACCGGGGGCTATTTGAACCCCTGGTAATGTTCTTCGGATTGCGCAACTCTCTGGCCACCTTTCAGACAATGATAAACTTCCTATTCCAAGATCTGATCAATCGAGGGGTCATGGTGGTCTATATAGATGACATCATGATCTTCACCAAAACCCTCGAAGAACATCAGAAGATGGTACAAGAGGTACTACAAATCCTGCGAGACAGTCATCTATACCTCAGACACGACAAGTGTGACTTCGAGGTACAAGAAATGGAGTTCCTGGGACTAGTAGCATTCCAAAATGAAGTTAAAATGGACGAAAAAAAAGTAGCAGCCATTAAAGACTGGCTGGTACCGATGTCGAAGAAAACCCTAAGGGGCTTTCTGGGATTCCTAAACTTCTACTGACGCTTCATGAAAAACTTCGCCCAAATCACTCGCCCCCTGAGCAGCCTCACGTCAGTAAAACAAGACTTCGAATGGTCACCGGAATGCCAAAAAGCCTTCGAACAGCTCAAAGAGACAATCTCCACAGCCCCAGCGTTGGCAATGCCCACAGACACCAATCCATTCTGCATCAAAACTGACAGATCAGGGATAGGAGTAGGTGCAGTCCTATCACAAAAACAGGAAGGAATATGGCACCCGGTGGCATTTATATTGAGATCCCTTAATGACGCTGAATGCAACTACCATGCCGCAGACCTTGAAATGTTAGCTGTCATATTCGCCCTCCAGGAATGGCGACAATACCTCCTCAAAGCAACACACCCAGTGGAAGTACTAACAGATTACAAAAACCTGGAATTCTTCCGCAAACCCCAGGACCTCTCCCGTTGCCAAGCCTGGTGGCAACAAATTGTCCAAGAATACAAACTGGCATTCAATTACAGACCAGGCAAAACGAACCCAGCGGATCCTCTGTCCAGAAGGCCAGATTATGAGAAGGGAGTAAACACCGACAACAAGCAGCAGATCCTGCTACCTGATTCCCTTTTCATGACCGAAGGTGGTAATGAGGCTGCAGAGCGCCCTTCCACCCCGGTCCAAATCAAGGCTGTCGCCTCTGCGAGCATCCTCAATCGCATCAAAAAGCTACAATATAAACTAGAACACTTTGCAAAAGAGGGCCTCGAGAAGGCTGAGTTGCCCTGGACAAGGAAGAAAAACGACCTAGTGAGGTGGAAAGATCTCATCTACGTTCCAAATGACGCCAAACTCAAAGAAGAGATCATCAAGGCCAATTATGATCACCCGATCTCGGGACACCTGGGGGTCAGATGAACCCAAGATCTAATTATGAGCAAGTACTATTGGCCCTCCTTGAGAAGGAACATAGAAGAATATGTGAAAGGGTGCAATGCATGTCAAAAGGTCAAACCAAAAACCACTGCCACAAAAACACCCTTACACCCTAACGAGATCCCATCGTCACCATGGGAGATCATCTCAATAGACCTAATCAGACCCCTACCACAATCACAAGAAAAGAACGCCATCCTGGTAGTGGTCGACCGATTCTCAAAGATGATGCACCTAATTCCAGTTACTGACACAATCACCTTACAAGAAGTAGCAATGGTGTTCCGAGACCACGTGTTCAAACTACATGGAACACCCTGAAAGGTGATATCAGACTAAGGACCCCAATTCATGTCATTGTTCATGTGAGATCTGTACGCCCTTCTGAGAATTGAAGCAAATCCGTCCACAGTGTACCACCCCCAGACAGACGGGCAAACAGAGCGGATAAACAGGAAGGTCGAGAAGTATCTGAAGATCTACATAAACCACCGACAAACAGATTGGGCAGATTGGCTAGCAATCACAAAATTCATGCACAACTCCCAAACCTCAACAGCCACTGGAGTGTCTCCTTTCATCCTTAACTTCAGTCAACAACCCACCATTCCAGCTCAGAAAAAGGAGGTCTGAAATGAATCAGCAACAACCTTCATAGAGCAGATGAAATCTAGTTACAAAACGGCCAGAAATGCACTAGAAAAGGTGGTGGAGTCAATGAAGAAGTCCCATGACCAAAAGGCCCGAAAGGTGGAGGAATACCAGCCAGGTCAGAAGGTCCTCCTAGAAGCAAAGAATATCAAAACCGACAGACCCACGAAGAAGTTTGACGACAAGCAGTATAAACCATTCAAGGTAAAAGCGAAGGTAGGGGTAGCAGCCTACAAACTAGAACTACCAAAAACGTGGAAGGGAATCCACCCAGTCTTCAATGAATCCCTTCTCACACCCTACGTAACAGGGACCTACCCCTCCCAAACCAAGCTGAAACCACCCCCCCTATTATTGTCCAACAAGAGGAAGAATACGAGGTGCAGGAAGTCGTAGATTCACGAAACAAGTGAAACAAAACCGAGTACTTGGTACACTGGAAGGGTTACCCCCATGAGGAACGCACGTGGGAATCCAAGACAAACCTAACCCACACCACCAAAAAAATCGAAGACTTCCACCAGAGACACCCCAAGGCAATCCACGTGTTCTGAGGTAATGTGGCTGCAGTGCACCCTTCCCTGGAGCCATGTGATTGCCTTTTGTGCACCACCCAAACCCCCCTCTTCATGGACAATGGTTTCAAATCCTTTACTGCATCACTCAACTGCCTCTCCGACTCACTATTCGAAATACCCACACCACGATCGGAACCAAGGCTCACTGGTATTCTGATCAATCAGGAGTTCGATCTTGAGAAGGAAGTAATGAAACGAAACAAGGCCTTAGTTGCGACGTCCTTTTAAAAGATACTCATACAAAACCCCTGTCTTTCTTCAATGGTTTTTCCTTCGCTAGTCATGTGAACTTACACCAGGATTCAATGCATCTTGTTACAACTTTTCCTTTTCTTCGTACTTCTCTTTCGCTTATGCTCAATCCATGTACTACCATCCATGCTAGGACCTCTTATCCAACGGATCCTAGCACGTCCCACAGACTATATTCCTTTTCTTCACCACTGGCTTCTCCAGCTACCTCCATACCCGTGGCGCATCCTCTTACCATATTTGTCTCATTGATTCTCCCACGATGCGTCAGCCACGTGTTCTGATCTTCATCATTACGCGTCCTTCCTTTTCAGACTTCTTTCCATTCCGTGATGCGTCTTCTTTTGATCCGTAACGCGTCACCCTTTCTTTCTTAGTCTTTCTTGCATTTCTTACTTAGGTCCGTGCGCGAGGAGACTGCGTATATAAACGACTCAAGTATCACTTAGATCACTAGTTTAGACCTCCTTCGAGCTACCTTATATCTCGTCACCTAGCAATCCACTTGCTTCTCTCGTCTTACTCGCCCCGCGGTTAGGAAACCCCTAGATCGCCTCTTTGATCGACTTGTCCTTCGACTTGCCGATACCTTGACCACCGTTGGAGGAATCCCCACAATGGAAGTACTGCGCGTTGGGTCCCCCTTCCTGACTTACCTTGATCGGTTCGCTCTCTGCTTACCGATATCTTCGAGGAATCCCCTCGACTCTTGCTAACGGAGGAATCCCCACGTTAGAACCACTGCGTCATCGGTTCTCAACCCAACCCCTTGTTATCGAAGGCCTTTGCAATTACTCCTACCCCAGGTAGTCGTAACACATCTGCTTGGATGCAATCTTATCTTATCTTATCCCCTCAATCATCAAATCCATTAATCTTGCCCCCACCACTCATCCACTTAGCTCCTTACCTTATTTCACATAACGTCATGATTACATAATCATTCTAGAACCTTCCACACCAGCCCTAAACATGGTCTGTGCACATGTAGCTACAGTATATAAGTAGTCAATCCCCCACTGTATTCTCTAGTTTCAAAATTCCATTTCTTTCTCTTGAAAATCACACTTAGTGACTCTTGAGGATTCGTGGTCTTTTCATCCATCTTCCATTTCTACTCCATATATACATAAAGTCATACCAATAGGGCTTGTACTTTAGTTCAAATATCATATTAGACTCACCTCCATCTCCGTTAACTTCTGTCTGAGTCTTGACAACTCATCTCTGACCTTTCTCTGATCGACTTTGGGTTGTTCCCAACCCTTGGTCTACCTTCAACCACCTCCAACCATCTCTGCAAATCCAGGACACCAGACTCTAACAAGGGTGCATCACATATGGTAAAGCCAAAGTCCCATTTCCTTCCCTCAGACATAACTCCAGAGTTCCGGAGTTCGTACCAGAGTTAACCCAGTCTTAACACAGGTTCATTATGGCATCCTTGAAGGAGAATCAGCACCATGCACCTAAATTGTTAGAATATGTTGTTACCTGCAGTTTATACATACCAATAGCTGCTTACCAGGTCTATGAGCACTATGATGAGAATAGGGGCTATTGGAGCTCACACTCAAAATTGCCAAAGTTTGAGATCACAGTCATCCCTCTCTATTTGAGATAGTTGAGCAAGGTGATCATAGTTGTTATAATATGAACATTTTCAAACTTTTCGAACTTGTACTCTTTTCTTTTCCAGTCATGTGATCTGTGCACGTGACCGTGGTAACCCTCACATGACCAGGTCTAGAACCAATGACGTCATAACACGAGGTGACCTCGCCCTTTTAATTTCCGCTCTTCTCTCACAGC
>JBBPQZ010000220.1:0-20262 GCA_038092795.1 Boletus rubissimus
GATCGTCGATGGAAAAGTCGTTTCGATTCAGTGAGGAATTTGTTGTCCTGTAAATCTTTGTATCTTTGTAGTTGTACGCTGAGTGTCGTTATGTAATTGACTTGCTGCTTTACAAAGGACGTGTCGCTTTCTATCTACTGTTTTCATGTTGCCCTCTGCAGAGAACCCGAGAGACCATGCACGCGCACTTGTTCATGTCAAAGACGGTATCGAGGCAGAGATCAATCTCCAGCTCTCCATACTCAGAGCAAACAACTGCGATATGACATCCCCACTCGTCGATTCCGAAGGCTTTCCACGCGCCGACTTGGACATTTATGCGATTCGCTCTGCTCGAGCTCGCATAGCCGAGTTAAGGAATGATCTCAAGTATACTATGGACGAGATAGAGAAAGCATTGCAAAAGGTCTATAATCCCTCCCTCGCACCTCCTCCAGCATCTGCCGATGTGTCATCGACACCAAGGACGCACACAGAAGAAAAGTTGATCCCCTTTGCGAAAGCAGATGGCGTTGCACCCGGGAGTCCTGCTGCACATGCGGTATGCCCATCCCCCTCCCGTTATTTTTTCCAAGTTGCAAGTTCACTTGACGCATAAAATAGGGGCTTCGCCGCGAAGACCTTATCATAAAGTTCGGTCATCTGACAACTGTGTCGTTCTCGGCTTCCTCTCTGGAACCCTTGGCTGACCTCGTTAGCCGCAATGAAAACGTACGCTAGTCAATGATTGTCCACTCGACGGTCGTTCACCCGGTGCATTGTAGCGCGAATTGCGTGTACAGGTACTTCGCGATGGACAGGAACTGTCATTGAAATTCACCCCTCGGAAGGGCTGGGGAGGCCGAGGGTTACTTGGGTGCGGTTATTTTCGATCGCCGTGGATTTGCGTATTGAGTTCCGTCACCAGCTGCCACATAGTTCCGTACGGTGCATCATAAGCCAGTGTCCTTGTTTGGGGGTGGACGAGAACTGGAAACTGGGCAAATTGGCTAGCTACGCCACAGGTGTAATGAACAAAAGGTGCGAGTAGACCGACGGCATGTCTGTTGGACCAGAGTGTGTACGTTCACATCGTGTACTTGGTCAAACTCTGTTGGTAGTTGCATAAGGGATCAACAACCATTCAGACCATTGATCTTCAATCTTTTCATTTTCAAGCAAGATCTATTCCAAGATCTTGTGCAATAGTGACTATATGCCTTTTCCCAGTCAACAATCCGGTAGAGTAAGTTGTTCTGCAAAGAAAATTGCATTCAATCACTAACTCTACAGCTTAGGCCCATACGCAAGCATGCTGTTCACCGAAATGCGTTCTCCATTGCGACCTTTAGTAATTTCAAGCACTTCCTGGAATGAAGACGATAAATCGCCTTCATTCACCCAACGCACAAATACCTCGGCATCCATGTCCCGATCTGATGTCTTCGTGTTGTATGACCACACTGCTTGTTCAAGAAGCATTGCCGCCGACGCAACGTAACCCACTAACATCAGACCAGGCCGGGGCAGTAGAGGCGAGATCTTCGTGGGATGGGTGTAAATGTCATGTATCGTCTGAAAAGCAACCTTGACGGCTTCCAGCGGTGTCCGCACTTTGCTCCCAAGTTCTGGTGGGCAGGAATCGAGGATCTTAATTCCCCACTTTGACATAGTTCAGTTCTCGAGCATTTTGTAGTCGAGCAAGAAGACGAACTGACATTCGTGAATGCCGCAAAGATGGCTGGGTCATTGGCACTACGCACAAGATCTAAGGCGAGTACGGAGGTTGTGCCTTCCCAGATCTTCTCCACTAGAGCATCACGGATAGACCTACACACATACAATTTGAGTGCAAACTAACTGTCGCTAGGACGAAGGCGCTTACCTTCCGATACCCACCTCTTCCATGTAACCCATTCCTCCTAAAGTTGTCATGCTCTCCTCCATAGCCGAAACCGCCTTCTCTGCAGTAAACGCTTTGACTACAGCTGTTAAAATCCTCAGCAATGACTCGTCATCCTTGCTCGCGACATTGGCCTCCACTTTCCCCATGAACAAAATCGTGCCAAAGACAAGGTGCGTCAGGGCACGATAGACGAGACTGATGGAAGCTAACTGCGCTACATGCACCGCATTCTCTTCGAGCAGTTGCTTACCACCCGAGATTCTCCTGACTTTCGAGTAGGCAATTGCAATCTCGAGACACTTGCGCAAGTGGCCCGTTCCAGAAATTGCACTATGAATACGGGTGATGTATAGAACAGGAAGGATGTTCTTGACACCGTGATTGAGCGAGCCAACGAGGTAAGCAGTCGTCGATTTCAAAGTGAGCTCGGCGGTGGGTACCATGTGCGTTCCAATCTTGTTCTTTAGTCTATGAGTGTAGATGCCATTGCTAATTGGAGATGGGGAAGGTTCACCAGGCTGCAGGACGAACGGCATGCGAAGGGGAACTAGGAAAAGGGAGAGTGAACGCGAACCATCTTGGATGTTCCCTGTGCGCGCCAGTGCGACGGATACGTTGCTGTCAGTAGCACTCGAGAACCATTTGAACCCATCCAATTGGTATGCTGGCCACATTTGGTCTCCGGAATGTTCAGTTGGAATAGCGATTGTTTCAGTGAGGGATACATCTGAGCCGCCTGGTCGCTAAGGGTCACATGTGAAATGCGCCATAACATGAGAAGGAGGATGCACATGCCTCCGTCATCCATTGTCCTGATGTGAAGGCAAAAGATGGATCACGACTGTCAACCAATGAGCAAGTCGCTCGTGTTCCTTGATCGACATGCTTACCTTGTAAGACGAGGGAGCAACCTGGTCTTCATTTCCGGGGTCCCAACGAGCTCAAGGACTTGTGTAGAGTATCTCATCAGTGCATTAACGATATCAGCTCGAGATTGAGCTCACCCCTGGCACATCCATCTGTCATAGATATCGGGCATCCCACCTGAAAGTGCCCCCGACCTTGATTCCAACCAATCGCGCAGTAAGACTCACTCGGCTCACCACATGGGAATCCCCGACGAGCATATGCAACTTGGCGAATCCATATATCCTGCTAAACTCGCCGTACTTGCGCTCGTAAAAGATGCCGGGAATCCCTTCTTTGAAGAACACGCCTTTCAGCTCCTTCCATGCTTCCGAAGTGTCAAGCTGGTCAATCCGTTGCCCCCAGTGATTGTACTGGGTCAGGCGCGGAGGGGTGGCACGCTCGCTGATAGCGCGAACGCCTCGAACAGAATTCAGGAGATGGCCATTAGTATCGAGGGGACCCACTTACTGGTGATGACTTCCGTACCGAAACGCACGAGGTCGGGTTCAATCTCGTTTGCTATCCTGGATGTCCATGAGCGGAACTTCTTAGTTACTGGAGTTGTCACACTTTGAAGGCAAGACCCTCTTCAGTAAGTTGGGCAGCACTGGGTCGCTGGGATATGCATTTCGCTCAGTGAAATGAGTCTGCAGAGTGGGGACTGTACTCAGATACACTACAGCATGCGGACTTGACGACATACCAACTGGAATCCGTCTTCTACTCGCATGGCGCCTTACAAGACGGTCTTCTCACTGGGTGGGAACGCAGTGAACCTGCAGTAGCATAGGTTCAAGTGTGCGAATAGTACAGTATAATATTTGTCGCAAGGCTACTACCTCAGACAAACATAGATATACTGTCCTTGTAGACAAGGATGCTAAAAGAACAGCACTCAAGGGTTAGCACGATATAGATACAACATCACAGCCTACAGACAATGAAAATCGCATGACCAAGAACGAATAATAGTCCGTTACTCTACTCCAAAACCTTCCGTTTCCCTGGTTCGAGAACTTTTTAGTATACAATCCTGCGCGGGTGACGAGATTCGACGTACTCAATAGCATATGTTAGTTTCCTTTCCAAACTTTCGTAATCTTCGTAAGGGGGGAGCTCAATCCTATTGAAGCATGTGTGACTCCGAGGTAGTTGTGAAGGATCTCCAGACTTGTCGATCGTGAATCTCCTAGGCCCATCCGATCCTTGAAGATCCTTGAAACCGTTGACAGGAACTCGTGAAGTCCCAGTTGCGAACTGTAGTAAACGAGCTTTGCGCTCAGTCGGCCAACTCCGGATGCATTGCCAAAACCACTCGATAACCTGGTCTGTCTTCTCGTAGCCGCGGTAGTCGGTGTACGAGATCCAATCATCACTGCGGCCAGTCAAATCAGTCGTCACGACTTCTGCCACATCTCTCAAGAAACGTACGTGTCGATCTCGGACATGCCACCGATCAATAACTCTAACTCCCGTTCATCAAACACGTCAATCAATTCCGAAGGAATGAGCTCCCTAAACCCTTCCAGGAGTGCAGTTGTTTGTTCCCTAATTCTGGTCTTGGTGCGGTACTCAACAACACCTTCGACATACTCCTTTTTGTTCTCTTCGGTGACGGCAATATTAGCTCCACCAGGCTTGAGGTCTACGTCGATGATTTCTCCGAAGCGGTCCTCGGTTACTGAAAAACTCTCGTCGAGAACATCAGTAATATCGTTCTTCCTAATAGTCAGATGATCGTGGTTAGCCAGCTCCAATGGAGATGGAGAATGGTCCTTACAACATCCATACTAAACTCCGGTGCAGATCTGCATCGACGGCCTCCAAGTCCGAAAGAGATGTTTTTTTGCCTAGGATCGTCTTGTAGAAGCTTGGAACGAAGTAAGCGTCTAAGAAGCGTCTATGGAATATCGCCAATCCCATGATCCTGCCGATGAACTTGAAGTAGGTCAAGTGCTCAGGGTTGATCCCTGACATCCAATTCATCTGAAGTGTGTAATTGTCGTGTGCGGAATATTGAAAGAGCCCATACGACGGATCGAATATCTCGTGGGAAATCAGGAAGAACCATTCCCTGGGGGGGAATCAGTGACGAGCAAGGAATATGCAATTTGTCACACCTAGAGACCCCTCCATAGTCCAGACCATCTTCACCCTCGAACCTGATAACCAACCTCCTCTTCATGTCATCGCCACGCATTTTCATGACCGCAGTAAAGCTATCTTCCAGGACCCGACTTCGCCGCAGCTTGAGTTCACATTTGCCCTCCTTCGTTCTCATGGAAGGTTGGCTCCGGAAGTAGATCACCTTTCGGCGATAGTCACGCTTATACTGAGGGGCACTTGAATCTAGGTTGGTCGGCAAACGTGGATCATCCCATGTCGTTGTACGAGTGTTATGGTCGACAAAGTAAACGCGGCCTGTGGATGTCACCCGCATCTCCCATCCAGATGGGAGTGGACCGAGGTTGGCGTTGGCATTAGCAGAGGCCGATGCAGTTGCAAGGGTAACCTGGGATGATCGCGGATCATTCCATGTTGTCGACCTTGTGCGATGATCCACGAAGTATGGTCTTCCTTCAGGAGTGCGACGTTCCTCCCATCCATCCGGCAACGGGACATCGGCATAAATTCCACTGGAACCAGAAATTTGTGGCGGGTGGGATTGCGAACGGGATGATGATGATGGCGGACGCTGCAATGCCGTGTCTGATGGGAGAGCAGGACGCTGCCATGTGGTAGAACGGGTATTATGATCAACATAGTATGCTCTTCCATTTGCATCAAATCGACGTTCCCAGCCATGGGGGAGAGGGCCGACTTCATCTCGATGAATCGAACTCAGGTTAGTTACACTGTCGACAGGTGACACCCCGAGTCCGCTGGGAGTGCTTGACTGAGGTCTGAGTGGCAAGGACGTCTGTGAAACGGGAGGGAGAGTTGCATCTCCGGCAGTGCGGGACCGGGCGGAGGCTGAACTTGGAGGACCCTCAAGAGGAGTAAAGGAAGACATGGATGAATAATGGGGGCTATGTGGCGAGGATTCTGGTCGAAGGGAAGGGGTGCTCCTGCGTGAGCGCAAGGTCGAAGACACTGCGTCTGAAAGCTGTAGCGCAGGAAGGGTACCGAGTGCTTGTTCTCCACGGATCCGTGAACCTCCGACGTGGGGCAAAGAGAAGGAAAAGAGCAGTTTGCCGTACACTTGGGCACCGCTAGAGGATTGGGTGAGGTCTCTGCTGATGAGCCCTAGTAGCCTTGACAGTGAGAAGAGGGATGAAGAAAGGTGGAAGAGAGTTACCGTGACCGTTTGCTGAGTAGGCAAGGACTTCCTCTCCGCCCAACTTGACGAGGCCAAGGAAACCCTGGTCTCTCTTTCTGAATCTCTTTTGGTCAAAGATCTGGATGACTATAGTGGATGAACGCCGGACGGTGCTATGTAATAGTAAGTGATGACAAGAAGGTGTACCTGAACGGAAAAGAAAACTGACATATCGAAATGTTGGTTCCACGCTGGAGAAAGGGTATGCTTGACTGCGTTTGTGGTATATGTCTGATCGCCGTCGACAGAAACAACGGCAAAGGGGTCTGGAAGGCTGAAGACCTCGCGCTTGACGAGGGAGTTGGCGGCAAGAACTAAAAGCGATGTTGGGGATGGGGTGCACAGCAAGAGTGAGGTGATTGGTGCCTACCTGTGATTCGAACAGTGGACTGCTCCTCGGTCGACATCTACAAAAGGTGGGAGGAAGGAGGGTTGATGAAAAGGGGGGGGGGATCACGGGCCGAGGGAATGGGCACCGGGCAGACAATACGAGGGAAGAAGAAGGCGGGGGAGAGAGAGCGGACTTATTCTTGGTATGGCGCTAAGCAGCGGCCAAAAACCTACGCTAGCGACTGACTCGTCCCCGAAGAATTGAGGCTACGAGCAAGCAGTAGAGCACGTCTGAGGCAAGTATATACACGTGGTCCTCGTCAAACCACTCGACCCCAGTTCAGAACATGGCCAACGGGCAGTGTAGGAGACGTTGCCATGGCCTGATCAAAAAGTCGAACAGGGGTATTTACCATGTACAGAACCCGGGTCTGAGGGGAACATCTCTCCCCGAGTCATCCCTATGCCCAACCCGTGGTCACATATGGCATAGTGACGGCGACGTGTATTAAATACCCCTCCTTCTGTCTCCTGTCTAAATTTGAGGCCACCTCTGCTCCACGAGTCAATGGAAAAGGCTCAGGATGCTCACGAATGCTCGACCATCACCTTCGAGTGGACACTCCGAGGACTTAAATCCTTGTTCGATGCAAGGTAATCACTGGCCCAGTATGCTCCCAAATGTAGGCGCTAAACTACAGTACGCACAGCAAAGGAGAGTCCAAGTCGAAAGTGACAAAGTCAGTCAAATTCGGGGGAGGACAGTGGCAGGTGCGTTGTCTCGTCTCGTCGTCCAGTTGACCGCAGTCTTTACTACCCTCAGATCTTGTTTTATGCAAACTCGGGAACGGAAGGCGGAGGCTTCCTTAGCTTATACCTCTCTTGTGAGGTCGGTGGTACAAGCTCAATTGCCGTCGAGTGTCCATTGACCTATCCCAGCCAACGGCAGAGGAAAAGGACAACGCCGTAGACGGAAAGTATGTCTCTCCCCCTATTATCCGCTTGTCTTACCCATCGCTGTCAACGCAGATGGGTCCGGGAAGGTGTCTTCAAGTTCAGTTTCGAACTGCGCAGGTAAGCCATACGACAACTGCCACATTTTACTAACACAGACATATTGCTGTTCCTCCAGCCTAGGGAAAACAGTACTGTTCAACATCAAGGAAGCGCACAATCATTCATTTTCTTCCAAGGTTTGGTATGTCTTTTTGTCGCACCAACTTCCCTCACCCATCGTTACAGACCGCAAACTGGGGATGGTATGATGCTGATGAAATACGCACTTTTTTTTGGCCT
Source organism: Boletus rubissimus (assembly GCA_038092795.1). Lineage (NCBI taxonomy): Eukaryota > Fungi > Basidiomycota > Agaricomycetes > Boletales > Boletaceae > Lanmaoa > Lanmaoa rubissima. The sequence continues at coordinate 7,740 of JBBPQZ010000220.1, forward strand.
CATAAATTCTTCACAGGGCCCAGTTTGCTAGGCGAGATCACGTCTATTATCACTCTACTCCAGTCAAGGAATCGGATGCATTCTTGATTATCTGCACCATCACATCTTCTCCGCAGCCTCCAATACAACCTTCAACCAGTCCCACACAACTCGTCCCGAAGAGTTATTTGGAGTGTGTTGGTGCACTCCTCGACGATCCTCTCTACTCCGATGTCGAGTTCGTGGTCCCAAAGAGAAGCAGACCCAAGGAGAAACGAATTATATACGCCAATAGGAAAATACTTCAGCGTGCTGATTATTTTCAATCTAGTAAAACGTTTTACCTTTTCCTCTCGTGAGATTAGTACTCATTGTTATTTCCTAGTGTTCGGCTCCGGCTTTGTGGAAGCCTCTACGGATGTTCATATGGGTCATCCCCTACTGGATCACGACGAAGGAGATACTGCATCCGATTCTACTTACCTATTTCGCCAATTCGAAGATTCGGACGATGAAGAGGACGACCTCACGTCAGATCTCCCGGACGAAGTCAGTTTCGATGGGACCATCGAGACTGATGTTCCAGAAACTGGCGTTTCTCATGCATGGTGTGAAGCACCCGTAGTTGAAGATAGTGCTGCCAAACACTCCGAAGAGACAGCAGACGCAGAAAGTAGCGTTGTGCTCTCAACTGTTGCCGAAGGAGATGAAGCCCGCAACGTCAGGCCAAAGCTCTCTCACTCATCCTCTCCAAGAAGCAAGGATGTTTCCCTCATGACAGACCCAGATTGTTCGAGTCGTGTCTCTTTACCCCCGGAGACTCCAGTCGTTCCAGGACCAAAGAAGATGCGGGTTATTGTAGGCGATGTTGCTTATGCGACATACAAAGCTGTTCTTTACTATGTGCGACGTCACTTTGACAAGTTCTTGATTTTCACTCACCAGTCAGTGTAGATATACACAGATGTTATCGTTTTTGCCCCACTATCATCGTCCTTTACAGCTGCCGCATCATCGAGGAGACTGACAGTGACAACAGCTCCAGCAACTCCATCTGACAGCCAGTCGAGTTTACATGACGGTCCGAAAGTACTCGCACACGCTGACAACCCCACGTCCAGGCGGGAGTGGATCAAGAAGTGGCAACAATGTCGACCGGGGCGGCCTGCACCCTGTTCTGCGAAAGCAGTATATCGTTTGGCTGACAGTGAGTCAATTATAGCATGTTCCGTGACCCAGTCTCCGAGTCCGTAGAGCTTGGTCTCCTGGAGTTGAGAGAGAGGGCATACCAGGTAGGAAGACGCCACCCCATCATGCGTCAAGCTCTAACCAATCTGGTTAGCACATTCAAAAGTCTCTCACTGTGGAGAACATTCCATTCGAGGTGTTCTCTCCTTTCTCTGCCACTTTCGCCGACGTGAGAAAGGTACAGGTGAACTACTTTTTGGAACACTGGAGTGAAATTCGGGCGTCGGAGGCCATGCGCAACGTGTGGCGTCAGATCCGCAATGGACGACACCCAGGCTTTGAAGAAGGTCCGTGGCTTTTGCTCAGCTGCACAATGTAAGGTGCTCACGGTGCATCGTTCAGTGTGGCCCTCCATTGCCCTCCATCTGGAATTCAATCCACACACTGGGGCGTTGGCCGATGCAGAATCGCCAGAGACCTAGCTGCTGTCACACATTAATGTATACACATGTAACGGAGATACATCCACGTAAGATATTTGGACCATCATAGTAACTTTGTATATCGGACATAGCTTTGAAATATTCGTGTTTCTTTCACACTTTTCACCAGGCAAAACCGATTTTATCGCTGTGGTCAAGGGTATCATCTCCCTAACACGTTCAATGGATGTGAGGGACATCGGAGGAAATCTGCCACAAACGTTGAAAGGGCATGCACAAACGGATCCAGTTCAAAGACCACCCGAAGCTGGAGTTATTCAACACTCGTGAGACTGCCAAAGTCCGTCTCCGAAACGCTGCCATTGCCATCAGAAACGTCGCCTTCATCACCCTCTTCATCACCGTGTTCTATCGTGCATGAATCCTTGTGTGTACTGAGCTGCTGCTGTTTAGGGCTTGCAATCGAATACAGACCTGGTGTCGCCCCTGTCCCTTGACGTGTGTAGACCCTTTGAGTGTGCGAACGCAATCATGATTGGGGTGACGAATCACCGTTGAGGGGAGAGCCGAAAGAGCGGCTTGTAGCAGACGGCTGAGAAGGAGGCCTTGGTGTCTGGGTCAAACGTCTTGGCGTGCCAGGGCGTGAAGTGGATTGAGCATCGCGTCCAAGAGTATGGTCAGCGGTCCGACGGGTCATCTCCCTGGCGCGCGTAGGATGAGGATGTGCAACCGTCGGCGATGGGCGGCGTGGGAGGTGATCGTGATCGCCAGACACAGGACCAGAGGGAGCTGTATTTCTGGAGACATCAGCAGGAACGAAGAGCTGTTGATCCTCGAGGTCGGAGTGTTCGTTTAATGCGCCGAGTGCTTTACGGTCTGTTGACTGGGATGGAATACGATGGATATAGCCGAATCTAAAGAAAATTACGTCTCCTCGGCCGTCGTGAAATGATGAATGGGAACACACCCAAAAACGCATCCAAGGAGTCCTTCCCCGCCCCAATGACGGTTCGGAACAAGGACGACCTCTCGAAGGTTGCTAAAAGTATCGTGAGTCTTGGATAGGCAAGTCGAAGTCAGGAAGCATACTCAAAATCGTAGGAATAAACATAGACTCGTAGAGGCTTATCTATGTGCTAGAATGATGCAGGTCAGAAGATGTGCGGCCACGTTAGAGGACATCATACGGCTTCCACCACATCGTAGAAATCGGTTTCAGCGCTAAGGATACCACCGGACCAACCGATTATCCAGTCGCCATACGGAACCAGACCTGCACTCTCAGCAGGGCTTCCCTCCATCACTTCAAGCACATGCCACACATTGTCGGCCGCGGACTCGAATTCGCACATGCGCATACTAAGACCAAGTAGGGATGGTTGTGGCGAGGTACCAGAGTCTTCCAGTGAAAGAATCGCTTGTTGTGCGAGTGCCCATTCACGGGAAGGTACGATGGGAACCACTGTCAGAAAAGCGCGATGAATTCGAAGGTTGCGATGGTAAGTGAAGGTGACGAACCTCGTGTTTCGCGTGTCTTGCTGCTCCAAACGAGGAGGTTAAGAACCCTTCCTTCGTGTTCCTCGACGATTCGTTCTAGCTCAGTTGCGTCCAGCTCTGTCCTGGCAGAAAAGGAATCTATGTCATTGTAACCCACGATGAAGTCGAAGAAGGGTTCAATGGATGTCTGAGATGCTGGAGAAGACGGGGTAACACGCAATACATGAAGGGCGTGAGATGTCTGGGCTTGTGAGCTTGTCGACTGGCTGGCACCCATTGCAACAGACGATGGTAGAGTCTAGACAATGTGACATCTTGCACTCTCTGCAGTTTACATGGCACGTGGTACGATCGTCCGAAAAAGGAAACCCCCTGAAAACGACTGAGTGCAACTCGAGATGGGCCCAGGCAAGACCCTCGCGTTTACATATCTGACTTGAGTCAGGCGGGTTTACTGCACAATGTAATATCGGGCCCGACCTCTGTGTTCGGGTCTGCCGAACCTTCTCATATGTAAAGCACCCAAGATCGGACCGAGGATCATCCAGGACCACATGTCGTTGAACCTTTGTGGTTTTGCGATTCTATCGCATTTGGGAGACTGTAACAACTAGCTGTCGCTTTGGAGAGGACATGGTCGATCGAGGGTCGCTAAATCGCCCCGACATGCGCAAAAGCATACTACACCTGCATGTATTTGTCCTTGTTTGTAATAGTTACGTCTTGCCCTTGTCTCGCTCTCCCAAATTTTCATCCGTAAAAAGACCAAACAAGTCTTGGTCGCGTTCATTCAGGGTGTCGAGATTTCCTGTCAAGAACTGGTTACACATGCGGTATGCGGTGAGCAGTTTTGCGTACTGAGGAAAAAGACTACAATCGACCACGCGTTCTGTCCAGCTAACATATGTTACTTTGTCGCCGTATCCTCCGAGCGCATGCCTCCAACTCAGCTTCCGCCCAGCGACTCGTCCAGGGTCATGTCCGTGACAGAACGTCTCTTAACCTCAGATACAGCCATGCCAATCTTGTTACTCGCGAGAGTATCCCGAAGGTTGCGTCACAGCCATCCGCCATCAGACTCGATGACCCGCCGCCAGACCCAAGACCAGCCCTGTTGGAGAGAGTGTTGCGTGTATCGCGTTACTCGGTGCCAAAGACGGCAAAAGATTCAAAACTGGAGGCGAAGCAGATCATGTTCGAGAAAACCAAGCATGACCCCTTTGATGCCTACGCAGAATTACGCGCCCAAGATCCCGCACTGTCTGCCTCTCTGCCTACAGACGTTCTATGCCGCCTCGCAGAGGGAGCTGTCAAACATGGATCTCAGGATATCGTGGATGGTCTTACAGCAGACGTACTGGACGGTCATCTCCTCCACGAACAGAAGCGGGCCGAGGTAGCTGTCTCCCTCCTATGTGTCCCTCGCCGATATTCCAGTCTATTAGACAAACAGACGACATTATCCCTACTCGCAATCGTCCGTCGCCAAAATCTCCTTGTCTTGCCGGTACCGGCAACGTTGCACGTCACGAAAACCATCATAGATGATACGATTTCAGACACGCTCGACCAATCCTTGGTAGATTTTGTCCTTGGCCCTTTCCTGACATTCCTCGCATCGCTCCAACCGCCTACGGGAGTAAAGGCCGTATCTTACCGACCCTCTGAAGCCATCTCCCTTGCATACGCATTGATTGACAAGTTCGTATCGCTGAAGCGATATCGCGAAGCTTTTGAACTCTTCCAAACCCTCTCCGATCATGGTCATGTACCTGCCGAAGCGCTCCTGGCCGAGGTCCCGTCTCCGCTCGTGCATGATTTCGCAGTAATTGTGAGATCTACACTGGCGCGTGCTTGCCTACATTGGGACTGGCATCATCGCGGCGTGGGACTCATTGCGTCAATCATGAAGTCGCAAGATTCGCTCAAACAGGATTTAGAACCCCTTGCTCTAGAATTACTGCATGCTTCTCTGGAGAGGTGTTCTCCCACACAGTTCAAGGCATGTGCTTGGCTCATGTGCCATCTCGTGGATCCCCGCTGTGGTATAGCTATTCCCACCAAGACTATCCGTCTCTTCTATAGCCGGGCATTCCGTGTGGATGATTACGAATCCGCACACGTGTTCTATGGCCACACTCAGTCTCGTCGAGTCAAACTGATGAGGGATTACCCGTCACCCCAAGGCGCGACGTTAACGTGGTTAATGAGATATCTCGTCGGACAAAAACATGACGTGCATCTAGCACGTTCTCTGGCCAAACAGGTTGTCGACACGTCGGAGCCTCTACCTCGTTATGATCGAGGTCGTTTCATCTCCCTGGCCGCCAGCCAGGGGTTTGCGACGGAAGCGCGCGCACTTTGGGAGAGATACTCGGTGGGAAATGGACGCGAGTTCGTGGTTGGGAACGCAGCCACGATGCTACGTGTGGTTAGTCTATTCAGTCAGCGCGGCTCGTGGACAAGGACGAAGCTGGAGAGGAATATGGTTAGAGCGCCTCGTGTGGACGAAGGGTATTCAGACCTGGACGAGAAGAGGGAGACCGATTACTGCCGGTTTGCCCGTCAAGTTCTGGGGGCATTTCGGGACTCCATACTGCCACTGGAGGAAGCAAATCATTTTGACCTGAGTGCGCTTGGCCGGGGGCATTTCATGCTCGGGGAGATGAGGGAGGGGCTTCGTCCGTTCCGAGTTTTGATCGGGCGGCGAGAGATACCAGACCGACACGACATCAATATTGCTCTTTCGGCGATGGCACGTCAATCACCGAGGGCGGCGTGTCAAATGGTGGACCGGATGGTTGACCAGGGATTGCGGCCGGACGGGGTGACTTTTGGTACCGTGCTGCATGAGGCGATCGTGCACGGAGACGCCGAGCTGGTGACGAATATACTTGATCGGGCACGCGAAGCTGGTGTGTCGCTGTCGTCGAAGACGATGGTGTCGCTGATCCAAGCGAGCGTGGCGGTAGGAGAAGGCACGGACGATGAGCGGCTGGAGGCTAATGTTCGGCAGGCATGGGAGGTCGTGCGAACGGCAGGGGAGCGGAGCGCTGTGCACACGCCAAACGTGGGGAAGTGCTGCATTGTTGCGTGCCTGCACCTGGAGGATCCGGCGATGGCATTTAACTTCTGGACGCGTCTGGTGCGGGGAAAGACGGAATGGGGGGACCGGGAGCAGAGAAAGCAACGACGCGCCATTGGGAATATGGTGCGGCGACACTGCACAGAGGGGAGACTGGACGTGGCGAGGGGACGGGTGATACTGCACGCGCTGGCGGATAGGGGCGAGGTGTAGATACAATAATTGAATTAATTTGACGGATCGGGTATTTCCTAAAATGGATGAAGCGAGCGATTTCGCGTGATCTGCCTGCGAGATCTCTTCAGATCTCTGTCACAAAACAGTCAAAACTCCCATCCCCTCCTCCCTTTTCTCTCCCTCATCCCCACCATGCTCGTCGCTAGAGCACAAAAAGACACTAATTCTGGGTCACCCCCTTTGGACGATCCCAGCCCAAAGAAATCCCTCGCCGAAAACGGCAGGTGCAAGAGAAAGTGCGTTGCCATGAGCCGAGGTTTCTCCGGCTGTCTTCATCCTCCTTCCCTCCATCATCCTCCCACTCCGTCCCTCCCAAGCCCTCCCCTCTCTTTCCAGCTTGCCATGTCAATCTTTCCTTTCTCTCTCTCAGATCAATCGCTAACCCCCTTCCTTTCTTCCGCAGGCGGCAATCTCAGAGTGCGTCTACCCCGCATAACGTCATTATGCCTTCCCTTTACGCTTGACATCAGGTTGCGATGCTTGCAGAGCTCGCAAGGTTCGCTGTGCCAGAGAAAATCCCGACGATCCAAAGCAATCATGCAAGCACTGCATCGCACTCGGTATCTCATGTACCTACGACTACCAGCCCAAGAAAAGAGGCCCCCCCAATCTGTGCGCCATTCTCCGTCCACAGACCCTCCTCCCCCCAATTCATCACTTCGTTAGGTACTTACGTCGTCTACAAGAGGCTGCCACCGCAGCCGCCCAAAACTCCCAACCAGATACCCGCGACCCTACCACCCCTGACGCACTATCCCCAATTTCCGCCCATCACTCCACTGCTAGTCCTACCCAGGCCCCTGTCTCCCCTCCACTCCCACAACCATCTCCACCTTCCCACCTCGACCCGTCCCTCTCACCAATTCAAACAGCCCCCTCGATCATACCACCCTCCCGTTACCCTATTGCAGCCGATTCTTTCCACTATTCGTCCATTAACGCCATCCCACAGACCTCGTTCAACGGTTCGCATGAGCCCACCGCAAATGCAGTCCTCCCACCAAAGGCCGAACACACTCAACAATACCCTTCTTCCGAACCCTATGGCTCATTTTCTGCCTACAACTGGTCATACAAACACCATGAGCCATTGCCTATCCTCCCCCCAACAGCTATCCCGCCTCTTTCATACTACTACCGCCCGCACCGCTTAGAGGATATCATCGCTCACAGAGACACCATATCTCTCATCATCACCCTTTTCTTCGATTTTGTTTATCCACTCACCCCTTGTGTTCACAAGCCATCGTTCATGGCCGACCTACGTTCGCGCAGGGAAGAACGAGACCCCTTGTTCTTCGCCTTAGTCATGTCAACAGTCGCGTCTACCCTTGTACAAGTCCCGAGATCATATCTTCCCATGGAACGTTCAGTCGTGCGGAAACTCGCTCAGACATGCTATGAGGCTAGCCGGCATATTACGATTACTTCATATGATCCTCCCACGTCCATGCACGTCGTCGTTCGCTATTTGTAAGACCCGATCCGTGCCTTGGCTGTGTAATCTGAATTTTCCTTAGCGACTGCATCTACCACTTTTGCGAAGGACATGACGCGACGCAACATGCAGCCTTTGGCGAGGCTGCCCATATCGCCGTCACCCTCCGCATGCACGAAGAAGCATCCTATGAAGGATTGGACCCCATCGAATGCGAGGTCCGCCGCAGGATTTTTTGGCTACTTTTTGGCGGTGTGTACACATTTTATCTGCTTCAAGCAACCGTAAATCCTCTACGCCTCAATATTCAGCCGATAAATCCATGTCAATTTTGTTGGGACGACCAATCTGTCTTCGTGACGAGGACTGTACAGTCCATTTCCCCAAGGAGCTCGACGATGAATAGTGCGTACCTCCTTCGCAAAAATGACTGTCAACTAAACACCACTTTTCCCTTGTGCTGTCGGTCCAGCATTACACCTAGTGCATATTTGCCCCAACCGCACGGAAAGACAGCGATTGTGTCCGGCCTGAATTATATATCTAGAATATTTGCCCTACTGGGTGAAATATTGGTCCGCATCAGGGTAGACAAGCGATCACCTCCCCAAGGGCAGTTTGCCACGGCGCGTCTCGAGGAGGTCCAGTCATTACATTCGCGTATCCTAGGGGCCCTCATGCATGCACCGGAACCATTGCGCTTAAAGCAGACTCGCCGGTACAACCGCCTCACAGCTGAATACGGCGGTGCTGGTTTTAGGCAGGCGACGTTCGCGGAAGTGAAAGACTTTTTCGATAACCCCAAGGCGTCCCGTGCAAATGCGTTAAACCCGTTCCTAGTTATGCAAGCAAATCTTTACGTGACCCAGGTAAATCTTTTTTACTATCGCCTTGTTCCCTGGGTTGGTCATCAGCGGTGCCCCAGCAACTCGTCCGATTCGTCATTGAGCAATACCATGATGAACTTGTGATCTCTTTACAAGGCAACATCGACGAGCATCAGGTTGCGGAAGACCGAGAAGCTGTTGCAAGTGATCTTCTCAATATCCTTCACAGGTGACCTCTATTGCATGCCGAGATCGTGTGATGCTGAAAACCTTGATAGCATACCTATTCAGTCGATAGCTACCAATGGACCCTCATTGGTGAGACCCTGCAGCTTGGCGCTTTCCAGTAGTTGACACTCTACAGGTCCACAAAGTACGGTTTGTCGCCTCTACGTTGCTCGATGCGGTCCGCAAAGCAGAGACCGCCCCTGCATCTGCTGCGCGGGCCCATGCGTTTCTTTGTAAGGGCTCCTCACCATCACTGCACTGACTAACCACGCTTGCCACTCCAGGGGATTTCCTGTCAATTCTATCTGAGATTGAACGGAATTATCTGTGAGTTTCTCTCACCGAGCCCTATTTGGTACAAAGCTTACCGTCAATAGCCTGGATGATGACCGGGATGGTACGTCAAGTACGGGAAGGATACCTATGGTCTGACGGGTTCGTGTCATGCTCATCTCGCTGTTCTTTTCTACCCTTGTGCTCTCTGGCTTTCCGAGTTTTGTGATATCAAAATGTTGTGGCGTGCTGCTAGCACTAGACGATCGTTACTCGCATCATATTTATATCCATTATCTTGCTTTGGACCTATGCAGTAATCGCACAATATGTGATCCCAGTCCGTGAGCTGGTTCGGTTCTGCATGATCACGTGTCATGACGATGGAGTCGACTCAGTCGAGGCTCGTCGGCCTCAGCCTTGTCTTCCGGCAAGCACGCAAAACAATTGGCCCTTCGCGCAAACTGTACATCGACATGTCATCAGACTATGAAGGTAGCACCAAATTGAATCCTGTCCAGATCACAGAGGGTAAGTTCACCTTGAATTGCCATTGTTTGTATTTCTGAGGATGAACACGTCCTTGCCTATTTCTTGTACCGGATTCATTCAACCTTGTAGACGAAGCTGCTGTCTACGATCGCCAGATACGGCTATGGGGTCTCGAAGCTCAGCAACGGTGAGTTTTCGTGTATGTACGACCTCCAGTCCGGAGACTGACCGTTTGGCACCAGAATGCGAAATGCGACTATTCTAATCGTTCGGTTACGGGGCACTGCAACCGAGGCCATCAAGAACATTGTCCTCGCCGGGATTGGGAAGCTTGTTATCGTTGACACGGAAGAAGTCAGCGAAGAGGATCTCGGGACAGGTTTCTTTTTCCGAGATGATGATGTGGGGAAAAAGGTACCCTAATCATGATCACGCTTTTCTCCGAGTGGCGTTGAATTCACGGACTGATGGAGCTATTATTCGACAGAAAGTAGATGCTGCCAAGACCCGGATAGAAAGTTTAAACCCACTCGTCACTGTCCAGGCGCTAAGTCACGATGTGCTGCAAGAGCCGGAGTCGCTTGATGCACTGGTAAGGAGTGTCGACCTTGTCTGCGTGACCGATTGGGATCGTGGAGGACTGGTGAGACATGCCACGTGTTCACAGTCGTCTTCATCATGCTGACTGGCGATGTCCCTCAAGATTCATATGAACGAAGTTTGCCGGCGTTTCGGAAAACCTTTTTACGCTGGTGGAACTTTTGGTCTGACGGGTTACATTTTCTGCGATCTACTCAAGCACGATTACATTTCCCCGTGAGTATTCGTTCTTCATCTAAATTCGTTCCTTATCGTTCCTCGGTTTGGATAGCGATCGGTCCGCTCCGAGTGATGCACCTCGCAATATGAAAGCTAGCGCAGTGTACCCACCTTTGCACATGGCCCTGCGCCACCGATGGTCCACTTTGACGAGGCGACAGACGAAGGAGCTTAACCCGGCTGTGGTACATGTGATTCTGGGTATGTCAAATTAGATATCGTTCCCACCGAATGCTGACGTGTAACGTGTGATGAAGCCATCTGGGAGTACCAACACGCCCATGCTGGGAAGCTCCCGGAGAGCCTGGAGGAAGCACCACAGCTGCTGTCGATAGCCAATTCGTTGTTGGAGACATCTGACGTAAACAAACAAGTGCTTGATACCATGCCACGAGAGCTGATCGAGTGAGTGCCACGGTATACATCGGAGCACTGTGATGCTAACGCGGTCTTTGCAGGGCACTGTCCACGGCGGCATCTCACGAATTTTCCCCGGTGTGTGCTGTGGTGGGTGGGATGCTGGCTCAAGATATTCTGAAAGCACTGGCTGCACGAGAAGCCCCGATAGCGAACTTGTTTGTGTTCGATGGAACGAGCGGTAGCGGTACGGTCTGTCGAATGAACATGTAGAATACAGCTGGGTGGAATGAATATTTCAGTGGTGGCTCCCTCTCAGGCAGGCATGGATATCGTGAGACACAGTTTCAGTCCAAGTTTGGATAGTAACCACGTTTGGCGCAGTGGCCCTGCTGTCGGTTCCCGTGCTCCGACTTCTCCTCTCCCCTCAACGTCCATGCAGCGCAAACCAGCTCAGAGCGCGCAGGAGTACTACTCCGTCCCACAGAGCCCTCAACCACCAAACATGCACGGCTCACAAACAGCTTCCAGGCCCCCCGCTCGCTCATCCTCTCTCAGCAGCCAGTTTCAGCCCGGCAGAGGTGCTATCGCCCAAGGTGTCGCAACTGGTGCGATTGGCGGCGCCTATGGCCCATATTCCGTATGTCTCGTTTCATTTCTATTTTTATTATCTCTGATTCATTCTTCTTTGTAGTACAACCCCTCGACGGCCCGAGACAACGCTTTTCAGAACTCTCGGTTTAGCGCTGCACCCTCCGAAGTCTCCTCCTTGGCTGGAGGAGAGAAAATGCCCACGGCAAATTCGTCTTCGGTACCCCCGTATATGTGGGATACAAAGGATCCCGATCTAGACGACGCTCTCCATAACCCTGATCCCGTGCAGGACGCAGCGCTCGACAGTTCTTTCACTTTCTTCTCGGCTCGAGGGTGGGCAAACGCCTTAGCCCTCTTTGTCATCGTGGTCGGCTTGATCACTCTCTTCGCCGGCTATCCTATCATCCACTATTACACGACAGCCGCAAGCACATCGTCTGGTTACAACCTTGGTGGTATCAACTATACTGGTCAAGTACCAACTCTTCCTGGCTTGCCGAGACTCATCGATCCCGAGACGCCCTCCTCCGCATTATATCGGACCGGCAGCGATGGTTATCCATATGCACTCGTATTTAGCGACGAATTCAACACAAACGGTCGAACTTTCTGGCCAGGCGATGATCCTTTTTGGGAAGCAGCCAACTTGCACTATTGGTGAGTTTCACCATCCAACGAGTGTAGAGGTGACTCGGGCACTCACATTGGTGTAGGCCCACGGGTGACTTGGAGTGGTATGATCCCCAGGTATGCAGACGTACTGATCGAGCCCAATGATAACCTTTGACTGGTCTCTGAAGGCGGTGACAACACAAAACGGAAAGCTGGTAATTACGATCTCCGAGCAACCCATCAACAATTTGAACTTCATGAGTGGTATGTGATTGATCTGTCTAGGGTTCGTCCATTGCCGACTTTGTCATCAAGGTATGATAACTTCATGGAACAAGCTGTGCTTTACCACTGGGTATCTTGAAGTTAGCGTCAGTCTGCCAGGATCGTCTCAGGGTCCAGGGTTTTGGCCCGGTGAGTGCTTCGTTTACCTCTGTATCCTGTTGGGCTCTTA
>JBBPQZ010000221.1:0-20192 GCA_038092795.1 Boletus rubissimus
TCGATTCAGGTTTGGCCTGTCATGCCACGACCACGGGTAAGCCCTCACACCGCTTGCACGAAGGGACCGAACACACCTTTTTAGACGGCGGGGCCTCTTCTGCCTGGGCAGGCTCGGCGGGCACCTCCGCGTCCTTATCGGCAGTGGTGCGTTTCCTGCCTCTGGCAGACTTGGGCTTGTGCTCCTCGGCGGCGGTTGCGTTTGGGGATTCCTTAGCCTGGCCGTCTTTCTCGTCGGCGGGCTTGACTTTCTTTGTGCGGGGTTTCGCAGCCTTCTTTGTTGGGGCTTCGACCTTTGGTTGTTCTTTTATGCGTGAAGAGCGACGTGGCTCTGCTGGAGCGTCTGTGGCGGGTGCAGCGGGTTTACGAGGCATCGCGCGAGGGGGGGGAGAGTGTGAAGGGAGACGCGCTTGACCCTATTACTTTGAACTTTATCATCTTTCCATTTCTCTATGGGATCAACAAACAAAACTCGATCACGTGACTAAGGGCGCGTATACATGTACAAATAAACACCTCCATTCTGCGCACGGATCCATTTAACGTTACAACATAAAACACTAAGCTCTTTACAGCAACGCAAGCAAATGCTCGGCACCGGTCACCACGACGCTGCTTGGGACTTCCTCGACCTAGAGTGGTCATGAGCAATGTGACTAGCAAATCGAACAGTGACGGACCTTGATCTGTTTGACGACCATATCTTCTACGATCATTGCATAGCGTGTGGTGCGGATACCAAGGCCTCGGGCGGAGAGGTCGATGGAAAGTCCGATCGATTTGGACCACTCTGCACCCACATCGCTGAGGGCAACGATCTGTTACGACCATGAGGGGCATTTCATGTTGCGGTCCGGCGGTGCATTCACCTTGTCTTTGAGTCCCTCGACACGGGCCCATGCGCTCAACACGAACGGATCGTTCGCCGCGATCACAGCGATCACATCGACGCCTTGCGCTTTGAACTGGTCATAGTTCTTGACATAGCCAGGGAGGTGGTTCACATGGCAGGTAGGCTATCGGGGACATGAGTTGAGAGAGGATCGAACGAGATCAGTTGCGCACGGTGAACGCGCCGGGGACGGCAAACACCACGACTTTCTTTCCAGCCCACTCTTTGGCGATAGAGTAACTGGAAACTGTCTGGAGTGAAAAACTTTGTGATGAGTGGACTGGGCGATGGTACGTACTGGTTCCACAAGCAGACTGGTTCGATCAGATGGATGAGTGGATGATCTTGATAAGCTGGGACCACATACCAGATCGTCTAGCTCGGGCGCATAGGGAATGTAAGGAAAAGTGGCTTCTGGGATTCTTTCACCGACAGCGATTGTCATGTTTCGAGGTTATGGGAGAGTGTCGGCACGGTGCACTACTCAGGCTTATCGTAACGAGACATGGGAATTGCGCGATTAGTGTGGGGACATCAAAAACATTATTCATGAAACCTGGACCGAATATCGATGGGTAATATCGCTATTACACGCTTACGTAGGCATAGCATCATGGGGTCCGCAGCTGGTCGTCAATAACACAGTCATCTTCTTCACTGTACGTTATACGTCCGAGCTTGATGCTGACCTTTCCAGACATCAGCCTCGGCCATGGTTCTGGTTCAAACCTTCCATTAACCGTTCTCGCGCTCGCCGGGATCTCGACTATCGTGGCAGTAGTGGTCAGTGGCATTTCGATATGGCTCCAGCTACGAAACTACAGAAAGCCTCTCCTCCAACGGTGCGCGTTCACATTCATACTTGCTGACGACGCTCACTGTCGGGTTCCCAGAATGGTTGTGCGAATCATGGTCATGGTACCGTTATACGCGGTGTCGTCGCTCATCTCGCTCTTCTCTTTGGAGGCGGCTTTCTTCATTGACGCCATACGCGACATTTACGAGGTGCGTCTACAGATGCCATCCACAGCATCGTTTGCTCACGATATCTGAGGCAGGCCTTTGTTATATACTGCTTCTTTGTCCTCCTTCTAGACTATCTTGGTGGCGAGCGCTCGCTACTTATCCTCTTGCATGGCCGACCGCCCATCCCAGCCGTCTTTCCCGTCAACCTATGGCGCGGCGAGATCGATTCAAGTGATCCATATACATTCCTGTTCCTCAAACGGGGTATTCTGCGTAGGGTCATTATGCCAACCTCGTTCCCTGTGTGTTGACTATTAACTACAAACAGAATACGTGCAAGTCAAGCCTCTTCTCGCCCTCGCGAGTTTGATCATGAAAGCCACCGGTACCTACAACGAGGGCGACTTTCGTGCTCGAAGTGGATACTTGTACGTGTCCATCGTGTACAACATTTCCATATGTCTCGCACTTTGGTGTCTAGCGGTATTCTGGATGTGTGTCCACCAAGATTTGAAACCCTTCCGGTAAGTACGTCTCTCCCTTACACATCTTACTACGCATCATTCATGCTTTCAAAGACCCGTCCCTAAATTCCTTTGTGTCAAAGGCATCCTCTTCTTCTCCTTTTGGCAATCCATCGCCGTGTCCTTCCTCGTCGCAGTAGGCGTCATCACGCGCCTCGGACCCTACACCGACAACGAACACATCTCTCTCGGTCTCACAGACACCCTCATCTGCATCGAAATGCCCTTTTTCGCCGCCGCCCACATGTACGCCTTCTCCTACCGCGACTTTACCAAACCTCCCGCTTCGGCCGCGGGCAAGAGCCGTTTACCGATCTACGTCGCGCGCATGACGCTCGCGTATGCGCTCCGAGACGCGTTGGGACTCAAGGACCTCGTCGAGGACACGCGTGCCACGCTCCGCGGAGAAGGCATCAATTACCGTGCGTTCGAACCCAGCGAGGGCGGTATGCATATCGGTGCGGCGAGGGACCGTCGGATCCGTGCTGGGCTCCGCTACGCTGCCGGTGGCAAGCGCAAGTACTGGTTGCCCGAGGTACGCCCCGAGGGCGATAGTGACGTCACCGCCCCCTTGTTCGCCGCGGACGCCGAGGATGTGGTGCACGATGCGCCGGACATGCAGTATCGGCGAGGTGTGACGCGGATACCGGGCGATGACGTCGACGTGGAGGATGAGGACGAGTATGCGTTGACGTTTAGCGATGCGTTGGCGGGTGCGGACGAGGTGTTGTATGAACATGCCAAAAAGTATGTGTTTGGTGATTATTTGTACCCGGTGGTGGATGTGAGCTCGGAGGAAGCGCGTCGGGCGATGTGGGAGGAGGAGGAGAGGGTGGTGCGAGAGATTGCGTCGGGCGGGTTTGGCAGGAACGAGGCGGCGTTCCCTGGGTATGGCGCCACGCAGAGTGGGGAAAGGCGGGCAAGGAAGTACGACGACGACGTCCAGGATGACGCGCGTCATGCCAGCGCGGGAACAAGCAAGGTGTATCGTGATCACCGCGGTCCTCCCTCGTCCTCACGAACGCCACGAATGCCCTCCCCTCCACGGTCACGCAAGACCTCCGATTGCCCGCCCATGACGCCAGGCACCCAGTCGTCCTCTCATCGGAGTCCATCACATTCACCCTCTCAAGTCCGATCTCGCTTACATCTCCCCCACCTCCCTCACCTCCGTTCTTCTGCTTCTGCTTCTACTTCGTCGTCGTCGTCGCCACGCTTGTCGAAACGGGCGTCGCACACGCCGCTTGTAGAAGAGGACGCGGTGGATCTGGTCGTGTCCGCACCAGATAGTTTACAGGTGCCGTCGATTCAGACGTCGCGTGGACCACATTCGCCACATTCGCCGGTGCTGATACGGATATGGGATGAACTGAGTCCGGGCTCGGGCTCGAGCTCGCCAGTTCGGACGGTGGTGGACGAAGACGAGGGGAATCGGCGGGGAGATGCGTCGGATTTGCGGTTCGTGATCACGGTGGACGACGTAGGGACGGACGCGGGGAGGGGATATGGCCCGGATGGCGATGCGGTGCAGGAGGACGTTGTGAGAGAGCAAACACCCCCGGCGTACGCCCGTGTGAGCGGGTATGGACTCGGGATACCAGAGGCGGAGGATAATCACAATCCATGGGCATAAACGCGCTCGATTCGTTATGAGGCGCTAATAAATTCGGAATGTATACCCTACATGGTCGAGATTTGATCCTACTTGCATAATTGAATAATTGATGTTCGAGTCGTTTTAGTGGGGTATCGAAGGACGTGCGAGGGGAGACGGAGGACGGCGCCTACGTGCCCGGGCCTCGTATGACACTCTGGCCTGCCTAGACGACCTCGAGGGTGCCCGCTCTATCACTCAATGCCAACAGCGGGTCTCGGCAACACCAAGGGACCGCACTCGTCGCTGATGCCATCGCCATCCGACTTGCCGAGGATGATTTCGACGTCGCCGTTAACGATCTTACACCAAAAAAGATCCTAGAGGCCCTCCCGAATGACATCAGCGCCAACCGAGCGTAGTTGTTATTTAGTCCCCCACCCACTTGTTCCGTTCTTCCCCAGTTTCGTGCTTCTCAATCTCAGGTACTGTAATTATCATTGACCATGTATTTCTCTTTCTCAGCCAATCTGCGTGTTGATTGTCGGGTCTCTGACATTAGCACGAAACTACTCCTGATTCACCCGCGGCTCATACACCTTGTTGAGTGGAGCGAAAGCTTTAAGAAGTGCCTCTTCGAAAGGCTACCATTGATAGTGCTGCTCTGCGGGAAGGACTTTCATCTTGTCGAAGTACTGTTTACCATCGCTAATCTGTGCGGACGTTCTTTTTCCTCTAGCGATCTACTCTCACCCTGTGCCACAGCAATCATTTCTCTTGCTAGTCGCACTTCCAAACTCTTTCCCGGCCTCGACTCGCTCGCTGCGATAATTGCCTTGAGTCCCGCGCGCAAGCACTGTTTCTCCGTCAACGGGTGCGGCGTCATCATCACCTTCGTCCCGTATTTGAACGAGACGACGCGGACGGCTGGGGTGGCGGTCATGATGGCCTCTCGGACGATGGGTGTGGGGGGTGCACGTGTGAAGGTGTGGATGTTGAGAAGCATGCGAGAGACGGTGTGAGCTGCGCGTGCGCGGAGACCGTGTCGTTGGATGACGGCTGTGATGTAGTCGAGGAGTGGGTCATGTGCGGGTGGGATGAACATGTCGGTAGCGGAGGGGTTTCCGTTCACGGCTGGGGTTTGCGTTTGTTGGGTTGCAGGAACCAAACGCAACGGCGAAGGGGGGGTGGTGGAGGTGGAATTGACGTCGAGGCCCATTGTCGAGCCCATGAGCGCGTTGAGCATCTCGGCCGACTTTGCGAGTGTGTGCTTATCGTTGGAAGGTTTGGTGCTCGCATGCCGTGTCCAGATACAGGCGACGGCGATTCTGGGGGTGAGGTTGAGATGTGGAGCCAGTCGGGCAAGTGCGAACGCTGAGGCTGCTCTTCTGCTGACGCTCATCATCCGAGTCGAGTTGAGCGACATCCGGCATTCACACGCGCCTATGAAGGCAGATTAGTCATGTGCAGGGGCCGAAGCTCGGCAAGGGGTGGATTGCCAGATGTGGAAATGACCACCCAAGGGGCTTGGCACACCACCTGCCTCAGAAAACGCGAGCGGAGTGTGAATTTGAGTGCTAATGTGTCACATGCCACTATCGGACCTTCAATTGGTCGACCAATTGACCAATTGACCCCTGTGTATGGCAGTCCTAAAGAGGGAGTGGTATTATGATATGTAATATTTTCAAACTTTTTGACTTATCACTCTTTTCCTATCTAGTTATGTGATCTGTACATGTGACTGTGGTAATAGTCACATGACTAGGTCCAGACCCCATAATGTTATACCTTATGATTACCATACTTCTTTAATTTCTGCTCTCCTTACACAGCCCCTTTAATTTCCATTACCTTATCCCACAGTTACTTCTTCCATTTATCTACTTATAGTATTTTCTCTCACACACTGCTTGGTCTGTGTGTGTTCCTGTAACATATATAAGGTAGACACTTGTGACTGGAATTCCCAGTCTAATTTACCTGTTTGCTACTTGATCATTGCCTGTCTTTTCTGGGATTTATAGGCCAGCAGATTAAGGATTTAGATTCTTCACCTTATTTGTTGAGCCAGTTGTTGGAGTCACTTAATGAAAGTATTTGTGGTTCATATTTGCAACAGATTTCTATTAGAGCTTTAGGATCCTTACAGCTGGCATTTCAGCAGAACTTCTAGCCATCTTGGAGACTGCCCAAGAAGTTACAATTACTAGTATTTTAGCTTTCAAAGTTCCAGCTAAGATTCTATTTTGACTTCCATTAATAATAATAAATTAATAACACATGAAATGAGGTCTGGAAGTTGCTGATTATATATATGGTGAGATAAACTTAGATTAGACCTTCTAAATCAGATGTACTTATAACACAACCTACACAGATGCAAGGCTTGGACTCTGTAATGCCCACAAAAAATAACCCCTGAACATTATCCTTCTTTCACCCATTTCCACTCATCTTATCTTATCAGATAATGATAGCCGTTATCGAATCCTCTAACAATGCTCCAGATTCTAATGACATCATATCCTAGACAACGTCCATCACCCTATCCTATATCCTTATCCTCAAACCCCATGGTCTGTGCACATATTCGGTAGTATATAAGTAGTTGATCCATGTACCTAGTTCTGCATTCTTGGAATTGCACTTTTATTCTGGAGATATCACATTTTGTGACCTTTAGTATTGTGTGTCTCTTTCATAATTCCAAAAATACCCTTCTTTGCCACTAACCTCTTTAGTCCCTGGCCTTCCTTCTACTTTTTTACCTTACTTTGTTATCATTCACTTGCCTTTGGTGCACACTTTGCAGTGTTGCTGTTATACTCTCCCACTTTCCATCACCTTCGGCTTGTATGGGTCTAATCCCTGAGCACTGCACCCACTTTCCTGCTAGAACTTGTTGAATATGTAAATTGAGCCTGCTAGGGTCATTGTAAATGAGGCTAGCGATCTAGAGCTACTAGGATACTGTTGGGATCTGCTATGTGCACCCACAGGTTGTAGTCTCGAAGTCACCCCCGCCCCACTATCTGTATTCGGTGCACTTCACGTCGGTATAACCTATGTCAGATCCTAGACTTGGGGAATCTCTCCTTTTTGGAGATAAATTGAGAGTGAACCACAACTGCACCCACTGTGTTCTATAAGGTTGTCTGCCTTCTGATAAGGATAATGTTGCTACCAGGCATAGAGCACTAGCCCCTGTCATCTGCTGAGTACCTAGCAGTCCATGTCCTACTACGCTAGTGTAGGAAGGTTCCTGTGATCACCTCTAATGTCACAGCTCACGCAGGGAGTATTCCTGTTGCCATAGCCAGGCATATCTGGTCCCCCCCCCTCTTGTTGACTTCTGTTTGCCACTGGAAATATGGAGAGATATATTCTGCCCCCACCATTATATTCACCTTCAATCTGGAGCACTGGTGAAGACAGAATAGTAACCAGTGTACTTGGACAATGTGTTAAAACATCATGAGGTCCTTTATTCTTTGACATGCTGAATCTTGCTCTATATAGGCACTATCAAAAGCTTGGTCGTTCGTTGTCTGAAATACATACTGATGAATCATTCCTAATCCTCTTGATTGTATTACCTATGATCTTATCATTGCCATCCCCCTTGTTGCCTACCACAACAACAACTCCTCAATTCTCACCCTCAATGAGTGAAATATGTCTAGAATAGAAGGATTCTAGCCCTACCCTCATACTAGACCCAGTTCCTGAGTGGGTCACCATATCAACCCCATGGAGGAAGAAGATGTCATGGAGAGAGTGGTCTCAGCCCTTGGAAATCTCACTACAGCTGAGACAGTACATGCCTTTGAGCCTACCACATCCACAATTAGGTCACTGTGTCGAGCTCCGCCAGTACAGATCCCTGTGAGACCTGATACTGGAGGACTATTTGACAATAGCCCACATGAGCAATGGACAAGGGAATACAATGCTTGGGGAGTAGAATTCCTTATAGGAAACCCCATTGGACCCCCACCTCCAGCACCACCATCATTTGAACCAGTAACACAAGAACTTTGCTTCCTCTGCATTAACGTCGCAATGCTTTGCCTGTGATCACTTCCAAAATTGCCATCACTGCATGGCTCGGAAACCACATCAGTGATGCATGACAAGTACAACTGCGCCAAGACAGCACTAGAAGTCGGTTGCCCACTAGGCAAATCCATCACTGCAAAGCTGGACGTGTATGATGGCAACAAGGAAAAGTTCGTCAGTTGGTGGTGAACGATCAATGAATACCTGGCCAGATTTGAAACGAAGCTGGATAGTCACCAGGCCATCCTCATAATGCTATCATACATGAAAGGTGGAGCAGTGGGTCGATACATGGATCTCTTATTTCAAAACTGAATCCAGGAAATCGCAACCTGGGAATCATTCGAAAAAGCAGTTAAGAAATGCTTTCAGCTGGCTGGTCTCAGGAGATCAGCAGAGTTGAAGCTATATGCCCTTAAGCAAGGCAAAGACATGGTGGAGGACTACTTCATCAAAATGCATCAACTCACGCTAGAAGCAGAATTCGATTTGTGAACAAATGGTCAAGTCATGTGTTCAAACATCTGCCGAGGTGTCAGACAGGAGTTGGTAGACCATGTGGAGGACAAAAACATTAACTTGATTAACTCCACAAATGTCCTGGAATGGAAAAACATGTTGCAACATGCAGAGGAAGTCCTCCGGGAAAGAGCTGAGAGGAAAAGAGAGTCATATGCCACCAGGCCAATATACAAGCCAAGATTCATCCTGCAACAACTGCAGTCACAAACACAATACGCCCCCCTGGCAGGACCCCCACCAGCTGCAGCTGCAACTGTAGCAAAACCACACTTCAATGCCACAGGCGTATTTCCTGGACATGGAGCTCCTATGGAGCTAGACAAAGCCTGTGCGGCCAGAATATGCCATAAGTGTGGGAAAGCTTGGCCTTGTACCAAGCATCTGCCCAGACCCTGCCCCAAGGCTTGTGCCCTCCAGTGGAGAGGTCAAGAAATCACACAAGATCAATTCGCAACTCTTCGTGCCTTGATGGGGAAGGTTGAGAAAGGGGAGGATAAGACTTCCAAGGACAATAGCATTGAGGAAATCTCTTCGCCCCAGGTAGCTTTTGGATTAGGTTTTCAGTCTGTACAGTAGATAGCAGTCAACCTGCTGTATCACTTAAGTCATTGCCTTCTGTAAATACCAATTGATATACTATTTTGCATCATGGTGACGAGACTGAAATCAATAAGACCCAAGTGAACCTACCAATGCCAACCTTAGATGTTGTTTGAAAAAAATAAGAAAATCCCCTTATCAGTGTGAGGATCTCCGGATGTAGCCAGATATGATCTATATGCAGCAGAAGATATGAAAATCCTAGCTCATGGGCAAGCCTTAGTGTCCACAAGTTTAGAAATGAAAATTCCAAAGGGACATTATGGCCGAATCACACCTAGGAGTGGATTGGTGGTCAAAAAAAGAATTACTACTGGAGCCAGAGTGATTGACTCAGACTATAGGGGAGAAATCAAGATCTTACTCCTCAATTTCAGCAATAAGGAGTTTATGGTGAAAGCTGGTAAGCAAGTAGCACAACTGATCCTAAAAAAGATCTCAACCCTGCCAGTTCAAGGAGTCAAATCGCTAGATGAGACAAAGCAAGGCGACAAAGGATTTGGAAGCACCAGCTCCAAAGACAGTAATGAGGCTTCAGAGCGCCCTTCTGTCAAAAACCAGAGAAGCACCAGTTCAAGCCAGTATTGGCTGAACACCATTGATTCCTGGTCGATCTGATAGATGAAACAACAAATAGAGTGCCCAGACAAGCAAAGAAATCTGGCATATCTCAGAACCTTCGTCTATGAATCCAGGAAGGCAGAGGTGAACAATAATCTACTCAAGGATCTAAAAAATATGAGCGACATGGAAGCACATTGGATCTTGAGGGACCTACAAAGAAAACCCAAGTTTAAGAAGGCCTTTCCATGCTGAAAGAAGAAAAACTCATTAGAGCTGCCAGTGACCTTGAAGCTGTCCGATGGACGCTTAGTCAAAGTCAAAGCTCTAATCAACTTAGAATGTACGGGATTGTCGATCTACAAGGACTTCATAACTGAGAAGGGGGTAGCAACTCACCTCCTTCCACACCCTATGTCGGTGTAAATTTGTCATTATTGAAATGCAAATCAAGGACCATAAAGAGCAGTTGGCCCTTGCCATCACAAATCTAGGCCCCAATATGATCTTTTTAGGCTACAACTAGTTTAAGATGCACAACCTAGAAATCAATTGGAAAACAGGCTGAATCTCATTCAGATATGAAGAAGATCACATGCTGCATCTGAAAGACTGCAATGAAGACAATAAAGATGAAGAATTCCAACTCCGAGAAGGTGATTGGCTATTTAAGCTTGATACCAAAAGTTACCTCTGAAACACTGTGATGGACATAGCTGCCTGTGACTTCACCCAAAAGAAAAAAAAATGTTTGAGGAAGTAGCCCCTACATACGTCCACGAGTTTGCAGACATATTTGCCAAAGAAAACTTTGATGAGCTACCACCCTGGCGACCCTGGGATCACACCATCAAGCTGCTACCAGGAGACCATACGGTAGACTGCAAAGTCTATTTACTAAACCCTGGCAAGCAAGAAGAGCTCAACAAGTTCCTAGAGGAGAATCTGAAGTCCAGATAGATAAGACTGTCAAAATCTCCATTCACATCCACGTTCTTCTTTATCAAGAAGAAGGATGGCCACCTTCACCCCATACAAGATTACCGAAAGATAAACAAGGTTACCTGATGCAACCAGTATTCTCTACCCCTGATCTTCAAATTGGTAGACAAGCTTAAAGCTACCAAATACTACACCAAGTTCAATGTAAAATGGGGATATAACAACATATGAATGGCTGAAGGAGACAAGTGGAAGGCAGCATTTAGAACAAATCGAGGACTCTTTGAATTTCTCATAATATTCTTTGGACTCTGCAATTCTCCAGCCACATTTCAAACAATGATGAACTCATTGTTTAGAGATTTGATCAACCATGGAGTAGTCATGGTGTACATTGATGACATCATGATCTTCACCAAGACAATTGAGGAACACTGGAAGGTAGTATGAGAAGTACTACAAATCCTGAGAGACAACCACTTGTATCTATGACACGACAAGTGTGACTTCAAAGTCTAAGAGACTGAGTTCCTGGACCTGATCGTAGCCCAAAATGAGGTCAGAATGGATTCAAAGAAGGTAGCAGCAATCAAGGACTGGCCAGTCCCAACCTCTACCAAAACCCTCAAAGGATTCCTTGGATTTCTGAACCTTTACCAAAGATTTGTCAAGAACTTCACCCAGATCATAAGGCCACTAAACAGTCTCACTTTGGTAAAGAAGGAATTTAAATGGACACCCGAATGCCAATAGGCCTTTGACCAGCTGAAAGAGACTGTCACAACAGCACTGGCACTAGCAATATCAAACAATACTGATTCCTTCTGAGTTGAAACAGATGGATCGGAAGTTAGAATTGGAGCAGTGCTGTCTCAGCAACAAGAAGGAATCTGGCACCCTGTGGCCTTCATTTCAAGATCACTCAACAATGCAAAGCACAACTATCACACTGCAGACCTTGAAATGCTAGCAGTGATCTTCACCCTTCAGGAATGGCAGCATTACCTCCTGAAGGCAGCCCACCCTATGGAAATTCTGACTGACCACAAGAATCTTGAGTTCTTCAGAAAACCACAAGATCTCTTATGCCGCCAAGCCAGATGGCAACAATTTGTCCAAGAGTACCAGTTGCTCTTTAAATACCAAACTGAAAAAACAAATCCAGCAGATCCTTTGTCCAGGAGGCCAGACTATGAGAAGGGGGTAACAAATGACAACAAACAACAAATTCTACTCCCCAATTCTCTCTTTGTCAAGGCTGTCACCTCTCCAAGCATCATTGATCACATCAAGAAGCTTCGATACAAACTAGAGAAGTTTGCAAAAGAAGGACTTGCGAAGGCTGAGTTGCCCTGGACACAACAAGATGGACTAGTCAAATGGAGGAACCTCATCTACATTCCACATGACACATCACTCAGGGAAGAAATCATCAGATCTAACCATGATCATTCAATAGCTGGACATCCCAGCGCTTGCAGAACAATAGATTTCATCAAAAGCAAGTATTATTGGCCCATGATGCGTAAAGATGTAGAAGAGTATGTAAAGGGCTGTAACATATGCCAAAAAGTCAAAGTCAAAAATACATCACTCCACACCCCCCTCCATCCAAATGAAATTCCCTCAAACCTATGGGAGATTATATTGGTAGATCTCATCGGACCACTACCACAATCACAAGGAAAAAATGCAATCCTAGTAATAGTCGACCAATTTACTAAAATAATCCACCTCATGCCCACAACCAATATAGTCACCTCCCTAGGGGTCGCCATTCTGTTCTGCGACAACGTGTTTAAACTACATGGAACACTCTGAAAGGTGATATCGGACTGAGGAACACAGTTTGTATTCATGTTCATGAAACAACTCTACAACTTGCTTGCCATACAAGGCAATCCATCTATGGCATACCATCTGCAAACCAATGGCCAAATAGAATGCATTAACTGCGAAGTAAAGAAATACCTAAGGATCTATGTAAACCACCGACAGACAGATTGGGTGGAATGGCTCCCATTAGCTGAGTTCACCCACAATTTCCAGACCACAACCACAGGAGTCTCCTTATTTGTACTCAACTTCGGTCAACAACCTCAGATACCATATCTAAAAGTGAACATCAAAAATGAAGCAGCTGTGGAGTTTGTAGACAGAATGAAAGGAAATTACGAGGCAGCAAAGAAAGTGCTGGAGAAAGCAGTGGAAACGATGAAAGGATCACATGACAAAAAAGCAAGATCAGTGATCAAATACACGATCAGACAAAAGGTGTTGCTAGAAGGAAAGCACATCAAAACTGATTGTCCAACAAAAAAGATTGAGGACAAGCGCTACGGCCCCTTTAAGGTCAAGTGAAAGGTTGAAGAAGCCACCTATGAGCTAGAGCTATTCAAGACATGGAAAGGAGTACACCTGGTATTCAATGAATCATACCTCACTCCATACACCACCAGAACCTTCCTGTTCCAAGCCAAACCTAAACCACCACCAGCCGTAGTCATGCAACAAGAGGAAGAATACAAAGTCAAGGAGATCGTGGACTCAAGGTGGAAAAGGAACAAAACTAAGTACCTCATGCAGTGAAAGGGGTACTCCCGAGAAGAATGTACTTGGAAATCCAAGACCAACATCACTCATGCCGCGAAGAAACTCAACAAGTTCCATACCAAACATCCAAAAGCCGTCCATGCTGTTCAAGGTAATGTGGCTGCTGTGCATTCTTCCTCCGAACCATGTGATTGCCCCATATGCATGCAAAAAACCACCCTCTTCACTGATGCCAGCTTCAAATCATTCTCCACATCCCTCAACCGACTCCTTGACTCTCTCTTTGAAATTTCACAACTGCATGCCAAGCCTATCATCAACAGCATCCTCATAGACTGTGACACCACCCTTGAGAAGGGGGTTATCATGAAGAACAAAGCAATTGTTGACCAGGAGTTCGACTGCTGAGAAGAGGGTAATATAACACCCACAGAAAATAACCCCTGAACATTATTCTTCTTTTGCCCATTTCCACTCATCTTATTTTATCAGATAACGATAGCCATTATTGAACCCTCTAACAATGCCCCAGACCCTAATGATGTCATACCCTAGACAATACCCATTGCTCTACCCTATATCCTTATCCTCAACCTCCATGGTCTGTGTGCATATTTGGTAGTATATAAGTAGTCGATCCATATACCTAGTTTTGCATTCTTGGAATTGTACTTTTATTCTGGAGATATCACATTTTGTGACCTTTAGTATTGTGTGTCTTTTTCAGACCCTGTAATATATATATGGTAATTGAAACAGTTAGGACTGATTATTAAAGACAAATGAAAGCTGTTGCTGCTGCATGTTATGATCCTATCGCAAACGACAAAACCATAAGGTATTAAATGTTACACTATCTCTATATGTATATTAGTTCACACAATCCATGTATGTAGATACAAACTCAGCAGAGCTGAGTTCTAATTGATCTTTGACTCAAACTATTGCCTTCCAACAAGCATCTCACATTCAAGGTATGTAGCTGTGCTAAACTCTGTCATTATATGCCAGCTTCAACAGGTTATGAGCCCCACCTGTGCTTTATGCATGGCAATCATGCCTTTTAGTGGATATGTCCTTATATTTCACTATTTGCTTATACTCTGTGTGTTTTTACACTGAGTTAGTTTGAATGCAGACACATCTATACATTTTAATGCTAGATCATCATGATGCGCTTTATGCACTCAGGTGTAAAAATGTCACCTGGACATTCCAGGGGGAGACTATGTCATTCTGATGACAGGGCTCTGAAAGTGTTCAGGAATAAGTGATTTATTTCGCCCCCATTTTCCAACAAGATTATGATATAGTACTGATGACTTTACATCCTGAAGTACTCACCCTCAAAATGTCCTCCACTTTCAAAGACCTCCCTTGTCTCAATGGCATCAACTACCAATGATGATGTTCTGACATGGATGCCTATTTTAAATCCCAGGATGTCTGGGCAGTTTTTCGTACTGAAGCCCCAGATCATAAATGAAATACAATAAAAAAGAACATTGTAAAAGACAACTCCGCTACCATCAAAGCATAAAATGAAAAAGACAACAAGACCACTGGTATGTTGCACCTTAAGATGGATCACCACATTTCCTCTCATTATCCAACTGACCTCAACACCCACCAACTCTGGCTTGAGATCAAAAAGGATTTTGCAATACCATCACTTTCATCTGCCTTCTTAGAATTTTGTATGCTACTCAATGTTACTATTCCTGAAAATTCACATCTAGCTCCCACTTTCTCCAAAATCTGCACCCAGTTTGTGCAATTAGAGAAGTTAAAATACAAGATAGGCGATAAGATACAGCTGATGATCATTCTCTCCAAAGTCCCATGTTATGCAGATGTTCTCTCCACCTTGGTTAATCAAGGTTCCCTTATAAAAAAATCCTACACTGGAAAGGACAAAGAAGGGGATGAACTGCCCACACTCCAGGAGTTGGAGAAACTTGTCACTGCTGCCTGGCAGCAACATTCATCTTGTTATAGTAAGCCAGTTGCTGGTGCCCAGGCACACAAGGTTTCTGCTGTAAAGCAGAAAGGGGGAGATCTCCAGTTTTCACAGCAACAATAGTAGCCACAGCAGCAGTAGGGACAAGAGAACATCCAGCAGGGCAACAACAAGAAAAAGCACAGAAAATGCTCTCAGGCTGGATAGAAGAAACAGAAACAGTGAAAGGCTGCTCATGCAACAAATGCAGGTGAATCTACTACTGCATCCTTCATCTTCTCTGCCCCCAACATCCTTTCTCCTGCCAGTGAACCCACCTTCTCCACAACTGTCGATCCTTGTCAACTCACCCACACTCTTAGTGTGACATAATACGGACCTCCTGCATTCCCTCACATGCAGAACACCATCTCTTTGGCACATTGCATGGACATCACGTCTACTTGTGAAACTGTATGTACACTGGATCTTGTGGCAAATCATCACCTTCTCACTCCTGTACCCTAGCAGCCTATATCAGCATTTGCCATCACCACCTCTTCTGTGATCACTCTCAACCAAACCAATGCAACTGTGGCTCACATCTTAGGTTGTAGCCCCTTCCCATACTCTATGAGTATGGATATAGACAGTCCTTCGGGCTTTAAACAGCTCAATCAATATATCTTTCACCTAAACCTCCTCAAACCCAATCCTCGTCCTCTTGAAGAGCGGCTTGAGGATCTCTCCACCATGGCTGCAAAATCATGGACAGATATGGACAACAAGGACACTGTCTCACTCAGAGAGGATTACTATGACCAGTACTTAGGGAATGCTGGCAATTTTGGCTTCTTTGAGAAAAAATAGTCAGTTAATTCTTACTCTCACTACTCAAACACTGATGTGCGATCTTCTTTGCCACAGAAAAACATGTTATATACATGTTCATCTGTAGTAGATAGTGAACAGACTATACTATCTGCTTTTCCTTCCACATTGTGTGATGATTACGGTAAGCCATTTGGAAAAGGTAAAAAGCACAAACATGACCACTCAAATCTGCCACCAGATCTATGGCTATTAGACTCAGGAGCTTCAGCTCATTTCACTTACAATATCACTGACTTCATCAAATATTAGAAGTACCAGAAATCTAGATTCTTGCAAACCGCAAATGGAAAGGCACCTATTAAAGGTGAAGGTACTGTAATTGTTTCATTCAATGGCAACCCTGTATGTTTATCACCAGTGGTATATATGCCACAATGCAATCTTAAATTGATCTCAATGGGCACATTGCTCAAAGATCATTGCATTACAATTGCGACCTTTCCAGGTCATATTGATTTCATAGACAAATATGCCAAAAAGACTATATTGTCCTTTCATTCACATGGCTCTGATACCATGTTCTGGATTTGCACTCCATTTATCAATCCATATGCCCAAAAAGTCATGGCCTCTGTGGATTATGACCTCTTACATTGCTGCATGGAACACTCCTTTAAGGATGTACTCAAAGCTGCATGAAAACATTTAAAAGATTTTCTGGACATATAGATACCATCAAATGATAG
The DNA here is from genome assembly GCA_038092795.1 of Boletus rubissimus. Lineage (NCBI taxonomy): Eukaryota > Fungi > Basidiomycota > Agaricomycetes > Boletales > Boletaceae > Lanmaoa > Lanmaoa rubissima. The sequence continues at coordinate 16,735 of JBBPQZ010000221.1, forward strand.
GATTTGTCCTGGATGCCAATTAGGAAAACAACCCAATCAAGCATTCCCTCATACTGAGTGAAAAGCAACCATGCCATTTGAGCTGATTCATTCAGACCTTAAATCATTTGAGGTGAAATCATATTATTGTTTTAAATATGCCATTGTCTTCTATAACAATTATATCTTTATGGCATGGATTACATGTTTATGCTCCAAGGATCAGGCCCTTAAAGCCACCAAGCAATTCTTTTTATATATCTGCACACAATATAATGCCAAAATAAAAGGCTTCAAGTCCGATGCTGGAGAAGAATTTACCTCCAAGGCATTTGTTGACTATCTATGAGATAATGGTATACACATTCATCAGTCTGCCCCTTATGTGCACCAACAGAACAGTTGTGCTGAGCAATTAATTCATACTTTAATGGATAAAGCACAGTCAATGCATCTCTACACTTGTCTGCCTGATTCCTATTGGAAGTTTGTGATTCTGCATGTAGCTCACATATATAACATCATGCCTATGAATAGACTTCAATGGCATACTCCCCATGAGTTACTCAAGGGGGAGAAACATTCTGTTTCACACCTTCAGATTTTCAGATGTGGTGCATATGTACATCTTTCTGATGAGACACGAAAAGGCAAATTGCAGCCCAAATTGCAGTTGATGGTCTATTTAGGTGTAGCAGCTGGGAGTTCACAGAACTACTTGTTCTTGTGACCTAATAATTCCCTATATACTTTGGCACACACTATTTTTGATGAGAACCTATTTCCAAAGTGCTCAGGAGCCAAGCCACATAGACCCATTAGTCATGCTTCTAAGAAACCTCATCCAGCAGATAATCATCCTTTGGATTCATCTGATTCTGAGGATGCTCTAGTGCCGATCCCACCACTTTCACAACTTGAGCGTCCTATTATACCTATTCGTGAACCTACTCCACTGCCACCTCCTGTTACACCTCCTTGTGCCCCTAGACTGCCACCTGCAAGTCCTTCTACACTACCACCTTGCCATGAGTAAATACGCCACCCTTCTATCCAGCCTAGCAACATTTATGATGAAAGTCAGCATCCTATCAAACAGGTTAAGAACATCAAGAAGGCTTTTACTTGGAAGAAATTGGTTGGTGAAGGTTCTTCAAAGGCACCAGAGACTTCTACTCTCCTTGGTGATCTCCCTCCATCCCCTACCCTTTCGAAGGATGATGTTGAGTGGATTACTAATGAAAGGGGAGATGCTTTAATTAGTTATCTCTATTCTCACACAATACCCTTCATGCAGGCATCCAATTCTCCTAATTATCGGAAATGGTCCTTAAAGAACATAAATAAATTACCTGCCATAGAACAATTTGAATGGTGGAAGGCCTGTGACACAAAGCTATCAATGCTCAAGCAACGAAAGGTATGGAAAATAGTCGATTGTCCACAAAACCAAAAGGTTATAAAAAATCGATGGGTCTTTGATGTCAAGTCTGATGGCTGGAAACATGCACAATTAGTAGCAAAGGGTTTCTTTCAGGTCAAAGGATTAGATTATGACCAGATATTCTTGCCTGTTGTGCAATTTGAAACAGTGTAATGTATGTTCGTCTTAGCTGCCATAAATAGTTGGCATCTATCAGGACTAGATGTCCGCTCTGCCTATTTATATGGCGTTTTAGAAGAGAAACTCTATATGGAGTTTCCAAAAGAGTATGCCCCCTCAGATCTCAAAGACAAAGTACTCAAACTCCTTTGCACCATTTATAGTCTTAAACAAGCCAGTATTACATGGTGGCGTGTGCTTGACACTTTCATGAAGGAACTAGGTTTTGAACAGCTCAGAACAAATGCCAATCTGTTTGTATACAAGTAAGGAAATGATATAGTACTCACAATCATCTATGTCAATGATGCAATCTTTTGTGGTCCCTCAAAGAGCCTAGTTAAAGGACTTAAGGCTGCTTTTATGAAAAAGTAGAAATGTTGTGATCTTGGGGAACCCATTGAATTCCTTTGAATGAACATTCGTCAAGAAGGTCACCGCATAATAATAGACCAGTGGAATTATCTCAACAAAATGTTGGAATACTGTGGGATGACTAATGCAAAGCCAGTATGCACATCTTTACTATAGGATTATTATCCAGCAAAGAATAATGGCCCACTGAATCCTGAGCTTTGTACTCATTTTCAAACTGTTATTGGATCATTATTATATCTTATGATTGGCACACAGCCAGACATTTCATATGCTGTAACACAACTTGCCTGTTAATTAGCCAACCCATTACAAGAGCATCTTGAGAAGGCTCTATATGTTATAATTTCTTCTTTTTTTTGTACTTTTCTTTCACCTCTGCTCAATTTATGTACTACCATCAGTTCTAGGCCCTCTCATATGTCATATCCTAGGATATCCACTGGACTTCATTCCTTTTCTTTACCACTGGCTTCTCTAGCTCCTTTCATACCAGTGGCGCATTCTACTTTTCTTTTCCTCTCATTGATTCTCCCATGATACAATAGCCACATGCTTCTCTTTTGATTTTCTATCCATACATGTGTCTTTTCTTTTCTAGACTCCTTTGATTCTGCTACACGTCTTCTTATTTCCATAACATGTCAGCATATACTTTTCTAGAATCCTCTCCACTATGGTTTAGGTCCATGCATGATTGGAATACATACTTAAATAACTTGGTTACCACTATAATCACTAGTTTAGACCTTCTTCAAATTATCTTGTATCTCATTGCCACTAGCAATCTAGTTGCTTAAACCTCATCTTTTCTTATCCTTTGTTCCCACAGCTAGAAAACCCCTAGGCCAATTACTTGATTGACTCACTTTCCTGCTTGTTAATATCTTTAAGGAATCTCCTTGATAACCACCACCAGAGAAAACCTCACATCAGAAGTTTGCGTTATTGCTCTTCAAGTGACTTCTTGTCATCAAAGGCCCCTTGCAATTACTCCTACCCCAGGTAGTCATAACACTATACATTTGCTGCTACTTAGTGTTATAATACGAACATTTTCAAACTTTTCGCACTTGAACTTTTTCCTTTTCAGTCACGTGATCTGTGCACGTGACCGTGGTAACCCTCACATGACCAGGCCTAGAACCAATGACGTCATACCATGAGGTGACCATGACCTTTTAATTTCCGCTCTTCTCACACAGCCCCATTTAATCTCCGTTGCTTCCTATCTCACACTCGTGAGATCAATCAGTCTATTTATGGTATTCCCTCCCACGCATAGCATGGTCTGTGTGCGTGCCTGTATAGTATATAAGGTAGCACTTTGCGACTGGTATCCCCAGTTTAATCCACTTTGTTCACCACTATAAGCATTGCCTTGATCTTCTGGCCATTGTAGCTTGTGTTGTTCGGAGAAGACCCCCATACCCTCATCCTTGAGCCAGAAGCCGTGTACTCTGCGAGCAGATACCTGAGCCTTGTGGAAACGATCAGACTC
>JBBPQZ010000222.1:0-20124 GCA_038092795.1 Boletus rubissimus
CTTTGCCCCCCCGAAAAAAAAAAAAAAGGAGATGTTATGATTCTATTGTGGATGACAAGAAAACTCCACAAGGCTCAGGTAATGCTTTTCAGTGTACACAGCTACTAGCTAAAAGAGATGAGGGTATAGGGGTCCTTTTTGTTTAACTTAGTCTACAAAGGCCAAAAGACCTAGGTAATAACTAGCAAGGTAAACAAATGAATTAGACTAGGAATTCCAGTTGCATAGTGTCTACTTTATATATGTTACAGGTATGTGCCTATGCATGAGAGTTTTTACCATAAATAGACTAATGAAAGAAGTGACAGTGGGAAAGAGATAATAGAGATTAAAGGGGCTGTGTGAGAAAAGTAGAAATTCATCATACCCTCTCTAATGTACCAGATATTTGAGTTTCCTATTTTGAACTGTTTTTCTCCTTCCTGATCTACCTCAATTGCTTTGGGCCAGACTTTGGGCTATCTAGGTAAAATTTCCCAATAAGGTTTAATGTGAGAGATGTTGACTGTAGGATGAATGCGAATGGTATTAGGGAGTTTGAGTGTAACAGCATTAGGAAGAACTGCAGTGATAGCATAGGGTCCAATCCATTTTTGAGTTAATTTCTTTGCTGTATAAGGAAGCTTTAATTTATCTGTAGATAGCTAGACCTGCTGATCAACAGAATACTTTGGGGCTTCTGAGCGACTTTTCTTTGCAGAAACAATTATTCTATCTCTAGTATTTTCCACTCTAGTTGAGGAGCAAGTTGATGCTCTGATGTGTTGACCATATCAGGAACTCTAGGCAAGGCTGGTGAGGTTTCTGGGGCAGGTGTGTCATATTCCATAAATCCATGAGTCCACCTCCAACACCTCCAGCACACTACATGCCAACTCTGGTCTCTTTTCATGTATATTGCAACTCTGAATCTCTGGAGTTATCTCTCCTTTCATCTATCCTGTAATACTTATTTCCAATACTCATATACCTCTGTCATCCCTGCATTCTGTACCTCCATCCTTCCTAACCTTTCATCTCCATCTTTCCTTAGTTACCTGTCTTTCCTTTCATTATTCCTCCTCAAAAATACTTGGACCTCCAGACTTTAGTACTCTGTCTTCTGTTTTACCTCCATATATAAAGCCCTATATCTAGCTTTGTACTTTAGCTAGATTATCAACTAGGATATTGACTTTGACTTTCAGCTATAAACCCTCTGTTCACCTCTGATCCTTATTAATTACCCCCAACCTTATTGATCCCCTCCAAATCACCTCCAAACCTCTGCTCCGAAATACAAAGATCTAATCAACAGCAAGGGTGCACCACATATGGTGAAGCCAACTCTGGAGTTCTGGAGTTACACCTGGAGATTGTCAACACAGTCTTAACAAGGTATATCATTAATGATAATAGACTTGGAGGATGACTTGGTGGTGTTGGCAGCATGCACAGCTGCCTGTGCTCACATATGACTAAGAAACCCTCTTTTTTTTGATGTAGACACAGGTGGACACAGGTGCTGAGTCGTCATCCATAGTCTTCAAGTCACCACCTGAACCTTCTTTGTTTCTAAAGAAAAGCCTGGTATGATATTGGTTAATACAGCTGCTATAGATAGAAAAATACACACATGTTGAAGTGTTTTAAGAGCCCCTCCTTCCACTTGACATCTTCACATTCATTGATAAGATCCATTGTGACATAGTAAAACTTGCAGTAGTTGAAATAGCCATCTTTCTCTGACCAATGCAACTGCAAGCTAATTCCAAAGTGAGCTTGTAATATGAACATTAATACTATAGTATGGGATCAGTATTCATGGGACTTACTAGAACCATGGCATAAGCAATGTGTGCTGCCTCCACCTTATTCATATGGTGGAGAACTGCATTGCACAAATGTACCCCACATAAGTTCTTGCCATGAGCTGTAGATGGACCTGTAAAAATATGTCTAGCAATCTAGTAGGGTAGAAGTTGAAAGAGACACACAATAACTGAAGGTCTCAAAATGAGATATCTTCAGAAAAGAAATGCAATTCCAAGAATATAGAACTAAATATTATGAACTTATCGTGAACAACAAATCCACAAGGCTCAGTGCTACTTCGCAGGCTACACATGTCCTGGCTCAAAGAGAGGGTATGGGGGTCTTCTCCATTCAACTCAGTCTACAAGGGCCAGATGATCCAAGCAATGACTATCGAGGTAAACAAGATGGATTAGACTGGGGATTCCAGTCGCAAAGTATCTACTTATATAGTATACAGGCTCGTGCACAGACCATGCTATGCGTGGGAGGGGTTACCATAAATAGACTAATGGATGCCATGATCGTGAGAGTAAGATAACAGAAATGAAAAGGGCTGTGTAAGAAAAGCAGAAATTAAAAGAATGAGGTTACCATGAGGTATGACATCATTAGCTCTAGGCCTGGTCATGTGATGGTTACCATGGTCACGTGCACAGATCATGTGACTGAGAAAAGAAAAAGATGAAGTCCAAAAAGTTTGAAAATGTTCATATTATAACACTACCCCCTTTTTATGACTTGAATTCCAGGCGAGTCGTGGTTGGTTCGGCTATTGTGAAGTTTTCATAAGGAGAGAAGAGTGAAGCGAAAGAAGAAGCTGTAAGTCTGCAGAGTTTGCATGGAGTAGAGGAATTTGATTTATGGAAGTCGGCCACTGCCAGAGGGGTAGTATTGATAATGTCTGACAATTCCCAGGTGTGATCTGTTTCATTGTATTCTCTTCAATGCACCAGATATTCTAACTTCCTATTTTTGAGACATGACAAGGCTATGTATTCCACCTCGAATTGCTCTTCCTCTTCCTGGTCTACCTCAATCGCGTCGGGTCAGACCTTGGGCTATCTAGGTACCATTTTCTGATAAGGTTTTACATGGGAGATATTGACCGTGGGATAAATGCGAATGGTATTAGGGAGTTTGAGCATAACGGCATTAGGAAGGACTGCAGTGATGGCATAAGGTCCAATTCATTTTTGGGTTAATTTCTTTGCTGTATAAGGAAGTTTTAATTTATCTGTGGAAAGCCAGACTTGCTGACCAACAGAATACTCTGGGGCTTCTGAGCGACTTTTCTTCACAGAAGCAATCATTCTATCTCAAGTATTTTTGAGTGCTTCTTCTATCTCCTTGTGGGAATGGCCCAGTTCTCCAGCAAAGCCAGCTAATCTCCCTTCGAATCCCATGCGCGGAGCATAGTTTCATGTGACATTAAAAGGGATGGAGCTGGTTGCAGTAGTGATGGTATTGTTATGGGAGAATTAAGCCATTTTGAGCCAGTCAGCCCAGTCATTTTGCTTCTTTCCTACATATGCACAGAGATGTTGTTCAAGATCTCTGTTAACATGCTCTATTTGGCCATCAGTTTGCGGATGATAGGCTATGGAAATCTTTTGGAAGATACCGAGGAGTTTACATAAGTCCTTGGTAAAAGCAGACACGAATTGGGAACCACAATCGGAAATTAAAGTAGAAGGGAGTCCGTGTATACACCAAATGTGATCTCTAAATAAAATGGCAAGGTCCGAAGAAGAACAAGTATCATAAGTGGGAATAAACACAACTTCTTTGAAGAAGCAATCTACCACCATGCAAATAGCAGTAAAAGAACGTGATTCGGGTAAATCTATGATGAAATCGACAGAGAGATCTTCCCATGGTCGTTTGGCCACAGGTAATAGAAGGAGTTTTCCTGCCAGTGCTTTTGACTTTCCCTTTGTGAGGGCACACACTTGGCAGCTATCTACATATGTTTTAACATCTTTGGTGACACCAGGCCACGAAAAGTAACAAGTGAGAGTATGAATAGTTTTTGAATGTCCACCGTGTCCAGCGATAGGGGAGTCATGACAAAGAGTGAGAAGACGAGTACATAAAGGAAGTGGTACGAAAACTTTGTTTTTGTCATTTTTGAAAATGTTCATAGAGGTGTCAAAAAGGAAGTCATTCATGGCATCTATGCCAAGGGCGGCAGATTTCAATTCCAACTCCAAAAGAAAGTCCGAAGAAAGAGAAACAGAATTGATGAAAACAATGGGAGGCAAGACTGTAATATTGGTGTTATGGTCCTGCACAGCCTCACCATGGTCCAGGCAATGGGAGAGTGCATCAGCCTAACTATTTGAAGAACTAGGTTTATAAACAAATACATAATTGAATTCCTGAAGTACAGTGTGCCGACAAGCTTGCCGACCACTAAAAGTTTGTGGCTTCTTCTAGTATTCAAGATTTTCGTGATCGGTCCAGATTTCAAATTGTTCTCAACCAATAAGATAGTGGTGCCACTCTTCCAGCACTCGAATCACTGCAAGTAATTCTTTATCGTAAATAGGATAGTTGTGCTCTGCACTATCAAAAGAATGGAAAATAAAGGTGATAGGTTGCCAGTTACCATTGTCGCATTGAGTTGAGAGCACAGCTTCTGTAGCTATATCCGAGGCATCCATTTTAACTTGCACTTCTTGATCTTGGTTAGGATATATGAGAAGTTGAGCAGTAGTGAACTTCTTTTTTAAGGCATCAAATGCTGCTTGTTGATTGGGACCCCATGTGAACAGAACATCTTTCTTGGTAAGATTGTTCAAGGGGTATGTGATCTTGGCAAAGCCTGAAATGAAATGCCTATAATAATTACATAGTCTGAGGAAATCTTGTAATTGTCTTATCCTGGTGGAAATTGGCCAATCCATGACCCTGGCCACCTTTTTCTCCTGCATTTTCACCCCCTTTTTAGATATAACCATACCAAGAAAGTCCACTTTGTCCTTTGAGAAGTGACACTTGGAGAGTTTGACATAAAGGTCATTATCGCGTAGACAATGTAGGACCTCTTTTATGACCTCCTCATGTTCTTCTCGAGTCTTCTTCAATGTGAATATCATACAATTGTCAATATAAATAATGACTACTGCATACATGTTGTTAAATATGTCGTTCATCATTTGTTGAAAGGTAGGAGGAGAGTTAGTCATTCCGAAGTACATTACTGTGGGTTCATATGCTCCAATTGGTGTAACGAAGGCACCTTTCCATTCATCACCTTCCTTGATCTGCACATTGTTATAACTCCAACGTAAGTCAAGGACCATAAACATGTCAGCATTTTTCAGCCGATATATTAGCTGTGGAATCAAAGGAAGTGGATAGGAATTCTTGATGGTACCCTCATTAAGATATCGGTAATTGATGATCATTCTTTTCCCACCGTCTTTTTTAGGAATAAAGAAAACAGGAGATGTTTGAGGTAACTTGGAAGGAGCAATATAGCCTTTTTTGAGCTCCTTATCTATGAATGTGTGAACTTTGTCCATTTCAATGTCTGAGAGGGGAATTACTCAACCCTTCTTCGGAACAAAGTCCAGCTTGAGATCCACAGCATGATCCCAAGGCTTTCATATCAGCATTCTAGTAGATTCTTGTTCCGAGAAAACCTTGAGGAACTTGTGATAGGTTTCCGGAACCTGTTCTTTTAGTCCTTCTTTTATTGTATGTAAAAAGGAAGGATCTGGTCCAAAATAATTAGAAGCAGGAGGTCCAGCGCCCATAATTTTGCAATACTGAGTATAGTGTGGAAATAAAATAGATCACTGTACCCAATCGACCTTGGGATTATGGCAGAAAAGCCAGTCATATCCGATGATCATGCAATGTGCACCAAGTTTAGATATATAAGCATCTATGGTTTCGTAATGTCCTGCAATTTCCACAATCAGGGTTATTGCATGTTGAATCTGGCCAATAGCGCCTTCTGATCCATCAGCATTATGTATCTTAATTGGATTATCGAGTGTGAAGAAAGGAATTCTGTGACATAAAACGTAATCACGATCAATGAACATGTGGGTAGCATCAGAATCCAAGAGAGCTTTGAACTTGTGACTTTTCCACTGACCATCCCACTGGCAACGTATGACAGTCTCAAGCAAGAACTCTCTGCCAAATGACAATGTTGTTGCACGATGCTGAGAAGTTATAACACATAAGAGGGGTTTATAAATAGAACTAATTTTTTGTTGTTTTTGGAGAGAATTGAGCACACTATTATTATACTCTAGTGCCATGCTCAATTGAGACACTCTTATGGAGGAAGCAGACAGACTACGTAATATAAAAGAAAGATCAGAAATAGGAAAATCAGAATCAGAACAAGAAGACAAAGAAGAAGAAAATTGTTGAGGCATGGAGGAATCCTCTACTCCTATGTGCTGTGTCCTTTTAAAGCCTCGGCCATGCATTGCTTAGCCTCAACTTCAAATTTATCACAATAATATGCCTCAGCTTCATCTGAGACAAATTGTTGGGTGGCCGTTGCTACTACTGGTGCCATAACCAGAGATATGGGGAGGGGACGAGAGGCATAATGTTGCACAACTTGCGCCTGGGGATATTCTGCCACTGGTATGTAAATACCTTGGTTGTAGTCCCAGACTACTTGTTGCTGCTGCTGAGAAGGATGGGGCGGGCGATGATACAAATTCTTGGGGCAATTAGGTTTAATGTGCCCAGGGAGATTACAGAGGAAACAAGTCCTCATGTCTTGCCTTGCAGGTGCAGCCTGCTGCACACCTATCTCCATGGGAGCACCATGACCCAGCTGAACTCCAGTTGCTATAAACTAAGGACATTGAGGGGCGGGAGCATTAGAAGGTGGCGGATATTGATATCAACCCTGAGATCATGGGATGAAACAGGTATTTTGTGGAGGACTGCACTCTATCGCCATTTGTTCATATGCTCTACCGACAGCTCTATAATTGGCTTTTAGATCGTCAATATCCATTTCCATTCCAGGGTGGTTCATTTGGATCCTTTCATAGATGCAGTAATCAACCACCTTTTTGAGGAGCGTAATGGTGTAGTAATCCTCAATGTCCACTTCTTTCTGAAGAACCTCAAATCTCTGTAGGAAGAGATCAATTGGATGCCCATTTTGTCGAAGGCCTTCTAATTTCCGGAGAGACTTGTGAGCGAGTACATCAATCTGGAAGTACAGTGACTCCAAAAACCCTTTCCATACCAAGACATGATGGGGTGCGTGAAGTGCACCACCACACAGTGTAGGAATTCTGCTTGGCTTTGATGGAGTCATAAATAATACATACTTTTGGCTACACAATTGCCCCCTAGGTCATGTGATTCCATCCACAGGCTGTGGAGATATGGCCAATTTAAAACAGCAATACCATAACAAAGGCAATTATCCCATGATTTGACTAAGATCCTGGTCATCAGTTCAAAAGTGAAAAAACCCTTTCCATGGTATTGCTGTTTTAAATTGGCCATATCTCCACAGCCTGTGGACGGAATCACATGACCTAGGGGGCAATTGTGTAGCCAAAAGTATGTACTATTTATGACTCCACCAAAGCCAAGTGGAATTCCCACACTGTGTGGTGGTGTGCTTCACACACCACATCATGTCTTGGTATGGAAAGGGTTTTTGGAGTCACTGTACTCCCTGATTTCCTTTTGGAGCCTTGACCAGCTAGGCCACACGGAGTCTCCTTTGGTGCCAATGACAACGTCTTGGGCATTCTTGACCTCGGTGTCCTCATCATTGAGGTACTTCTCCAACATAATTTGGGTGAACCTGTCTGCCTTCTTTTTGAATCATGAGAGGACTGCAATACATTGAAGTTTGTCGGACTTCCAAGTTTGCGCATCAACCCATAGCTGCAGCTTGACCCACCAGAGGCGGAAGGTGGATTGATCACCATCCCATTTCTCAGAATTGGCAATCTTCTTGGTAACGTTAGACTTTTCCTTGTCTACGTTTAGTGCAGTGAGCCTTGCAACGAGATCATCTAAGTCCATTGATGTCAACATATTTGATTATGGGTTTAAGGTAGCAGGTAGGATGGAGATAAGAACAGAAATGTTCAACTCCAAAATATTTGAAGGAGAACGAGTGGTGTTCAGTGCATTGTTTGTCATGAAAAGGCCAATAGACCTTGTGGATATGGGATCGGAACTGAATCTTGACAAGATCTTTTTTCAGCTGCTTACTGTGTGGACTATTCCAACCACACTCTGGACAACCTACAAACTTGCTAATGAAAAAAAGTACTTCTTTGATTGAAGGTAATATCTTCTTCTCCGAATACACTTTCTCAGGTGGCCACAGCAACCTAAACTACTATCCAGAACGAGAGAGGTGTGGAGGAACTGGAAATGCCTAGCTACAGCAACAGAAATACTATCCGCGTTAGACGTGACGTTACAGGTGATCATGTGAACCTGCCCACACTGGCATAGTAGGACACAGACAGCTAGGCACTCAGCTGACAATGAGGGCTAGTGCTCTATGCCCAGTAGCAACATTATCCATATTTATGATGGTGGACGACTGTATGAAATAGTGTGGGGCAAGTGCTAGTCTCACTACCATCAAGTAATAGTACCTCTTGTTCCCTTAGCTCTAGAACCCAAGCATTGTGTATAGCAATCTAATCCAAGTGTTATGAACTTATCATGAACGACAAATCCACAAGGCTCGGTGCTACTTCGCAGGCTACACGTGTCCTGGCTCAAAGAGAGGGTATGGGGGTCTTCTCTGTTCAACTCAGTTTACATAGAGCTAGATGACCCAGGCAATGACTATCAAGGTAAACAAGATGGATTAGACTGGGAATTCCAGTCACAAAGTATCTACTTATATAGTATACAGGCTCGTGCATAGACCATGCTATGCGTGGGAGGAGTTACCATAAATAGACTAATGGATGCCACAATTGTGAGAGTGAGATAACAGAAATAAAAAGGGCTGTGTGAGAAGAGCGGAAATTAAAAGAATGAGGTTATCATAAGGTATGACATCATTAGCTCTAGGCTTGGTCATGTGATGGTTACCACAGTCACATGCACAGATCATGTGACTGAGAAAATAAAAAGATGAAGTCTGAAAAGTTTGAAAATGTTTATATTATAACACTAGATACATGGATTGACTACTTATATACTATAGAATATGTGCATAGACCATGGAGGTTGCAGGTATAGGGTATGGGGTAGGGCTAAGGGCATTGGTTAAAGGTATGACATCATCAGGGTCTGGAGCATTGCTTAGAGTTAGATAACGGCTATCATTATCTGATAAAATAAAATAAGAGAGAAATAGACAAAGTGAAGATAATGTTCAGGGGTTAATTTTCATGGGTATTACAAGAGTTAGCTATAATGATTATAAGAAACAGTGAGACTGATCTGTTGTTTTCTTTGTAGGCAAATGTAATGGAACTAAAACAAAGTTTCCCAAACTTATGCTTTACCTACTCACAGATGTTACACTATAAGCTAGGAATAGATATCTCCTAGATGAATTCAGTGATAAACTTAGTGTGAACAGTATGTGATTTGTTTGCCAACCTTCTACAAATATATATGGATTGGAGTAATTGAAATGGATTCAACTGATAGTTTGGTTAGTGATATGATTTCCTAGTGGTCATGCACTAGAATTGGGCTAGACAACAGTAGGTTGCTAGACTACAATATTGTTACAGTTGTTTGTGCAAGAAATATGTTGGCTGAATTTAATAAAGTTGCCAAGAGTTAGTTTGCTGGTATCTGTTGGTATTAGTAAACCAAGGGGTTGCAAAGATATAAAGATGTATATATGTTCCAGACTTTGCTGGAATTCAGACTAGGCTTCACTTAGTTCACTTAGATAGGTTTTAGTAACTCAATCTTTATTGTGCAACTAAGGAGATGAAATCAAGTCAGGCAAGACTAGCACTTATCCCTTTAGATGGCTTAGTTAGCTAATATAGCAGATGTGCTTGGTACTAGTAGTCTAGGCTGTTGGGGATCTATTCCCTTTAGTTGCCTTATAAAGGGTTTTCTCCCTAAAGGTATTCTATTTCACTTGTCTCTTCTTAAGTACAAGTATTTTGCTCCTAACAAACTATCTAGTAGTACTAAAGCTGTGGAATTGTCCTGCACTAGGCCCTCTGTGGGTTACCTATGGGGGGAACTCCTGAATAGGTAAGAAAGTCTCTTTAAGAGAGAACTCCTTTGTGGGATCAAATCTCTGGGAATAAGAATCTGCTTTTTGTGGCCTGAAAGGCTTTTCTTATATAGATATTTACAGTGGCTGTGCTAGCTTACAAATTGCTTACAAATGCCAAGGGAATGCTGAGTGATTAGCTGTCAATTGCCAAAAGGATTACAGATGGCTTATTTTGATTGGATAAGCTCTGGCTTGGTAGGCTTGGCACTGACTCATGCTGACTCATGCTAAGCCGAGCTGAATCTAGTACACTTTTTGATAGTTATGGATGCTAATGTTCACTGTGACTCATGTTGACTTATACCGACTAGGTATGACTCATTTAGGGGTAGTACATGGCCATGTGATTGTGGGAATGGTAGCTACTTGGCAAGTATGTAGGGTAGAAATGAAATATAAAGAATTTCTGTGTAACTACAAGTTTGATCACTATATGAGAATGGATGGGAAAGATAAGTTAATATTTTTCCAGAAAATGGTGGGAAAATTAAGAAAATCTAGGGAAAGGTAGTTCATACTATAGACTATCCATTCCTAAAGTTTTGTGGAATTCTGACTGTAGGAAGTGTATGAATTTTGACTTCTCAGGTCCTTCTGTTATGGCCATGCATTAATTCAACTTGGTGCAGCTCACCATTCAAGATAAAATCCATAGAAAAGGCCCAAATAAATGTCTTCATCATTGTACTTAGCTTTATTGTCCTCCCACAAGAATGCAGGCAATTCAATAGCTGACATGTCAATTTTGCCATTCTTGAGTTTCTTCCAAGTTCTATTTCATTTTATTTCAGTGTCTATTCATTATAACCAAACAAACACATACTCCTCCACATTCTCATTGAATGCTGTCACATATTCAACTGGGCAGAGATACCTAGCCAGCTATGGGTGATTAAGTCCAAGCTCTGATTTGGAGGTGCTTACATTGATGGGAGGCTTTATATTGTCAACTTTCGGGTTTTGAAGGATGTATGTTGATAGTTTCTCATGAAGTCAAGCAAAGTCACTGCTCCTTGTTTCATTTATAGCTTCATTAATCTAAAAATGCTTTAGCTGGTCTTCACAACCACAATCTATGTGCATATACAGACCTTTTTAAGCATTTTATTGAATGTTGATGTGTGTGTGCTGTCCTTGATGAGCATCTTAATACTCGGAATCTCGTAGACAAGGGTATAATAGACCTTCTTGTAATGAGCAAGCATTTGTGGAGTACTGGTACCTGATTTGCATAATGAGTGCATAAAATGAATCAAAACACTTATATGCAGCCAAGAGCTTCTTTCCTAATACAGTGCCCATCTTCATCTTCAGAATTGCTCTCTCCTTGTTCTTCTTGCTTGGAGAGCATTACCAAACGTTATGTCACAGAACATGTTACAGCAGTATGTGATAGTGCATTTGGCACTCTTTATATCTTTAAGGGGGATCTCACATTCAGCATCTGATTCAGGGTCGTGCTCTGATCCTGCTAAAGAATTGGAGTCTGACATGTTCTCATTGCCAGATATGTGATGCCTAATGAAATCAGCCTTGGACACAGTAGTTGATAATAAAACTTAGTTCCTGTCACATTTTTTACCTTTATTAAGCTTATTTGACATGTTTTTTGAAGCTGTCTTGACTTGTTTTGATGGCCTATTACTATTATGGGATTCGGTGGGAGAAAAAGCATGTTTATTAGAGGTTATGAGGGCAGATGATATGATAACGGTAGAGTTTGGATTGGGTGTTGCCTTTTATCTAATTAGTGTGTGAAAATTTCCATTTATGGATCACATATATCCCTGGGCATCTAGCAATTCCTGGCAATTCCATCATATTCATCCATCATCATATGTGCTTAACGTCTTGGAATGAGTTGTCATGCTCCATCGACGTCCATAACTAATTATGAAAAATGTCCAATTGCCCTCCCAAAGTCCTTATCTCAATCTTTTTTTTCATTCATACTCCAGCTATTGACAATGAACAATGTGCTTTTAACATTCTTGGAGAACAAGATATCTCTAGAGCTCCCCCTCAAACACCCTGAAGTCTACCATATTATATACATGCCTGAATTTCCCAGACCACTTGTAAGTACCATCTTTCTGAGTCTGTTTGTCTTATTTGTATTGACTTTTCAGATAATTGAAATTTGACCTTCTACTACATTTGAGTTACAGAACACAATAGAAAACCTTGCTCTTCAATCATCTTCAGATATGTATATTCCGAGTTCTTTTATTTTTGCTTATCTCTTTTCAAATGCACAACATTCTTGTGCTCTCGAGAATGAAAAAACTCTTGTAATCTCTCGACTGGACTTGGACAATGTCGCTCCTGCCAGTGAATAATCTGGTAAGTTTTGTCATAATTCCCCTTTAAAGTCATGAATCAAGTGTAAATACTTTCCAAGAAAGTGTGATATAAGTTCCACAGAATCTGAAAATGACTCAAAGATATTGTCAGTGATCAATGCAATCAGAGAAGTATATACACCACACCCACTACATAAATCCCCCCCCTGAATGTCTTCCTATAGTGCAAGCCAATTGCCAGTGCTAGCAATGCAACTTGATCTTTGCACTGATTCAGCATCAAGGTCCAGGTAAGTTTCTCTTATAATTATTGAACATCCATGACTCATTTAAACTTTCTAGGGTGTATTTGCAGTTATTTTCGGACTACAATATGTGTATTTAGCTTTTGAGTTCCAATTCTGAGTTAACAGCTTTATCCCCCTCAATCCCCTCTTATGCATGACCTCATAGCATGAATGACCTAATATGCATCGGATATGCAAGGTCATTCAACACACAATGGTCTTTGAAAGGTCATGAGGCCCAATGCCAAGCAAGAAAAGCGTTGATGGCTGATATCTATCATTAACACAGGAGCAATGATAAGTCCAAAAAATAGAAGCAGACATTACCTAGCAATTCTCCCTAGCCTCACCCTGCAGGCAATTCAAGATTCTCACCTCTTGTCAAGATAGAAAATGCTGACTTTCAACCTGAGGTAATGTGTTGTAACATGCCTGATGCAGTCAGATTATTAACTAAGAAATTACTACTGTCAGAGAATATAGGAACCACCTTATGCCTCTCTAGCTCCAACTTCACCTAATTCAGTTGTCTCAGGCCAGTCAAAGTGGCATATTAGACTTCCTGCATACTACATCAACTATCTACCCAACAAGCTCACAGATCTCCACCATGTCCCATCTGTACCTATTCCATCATCCCCTTTGGCTGGACCTTCTCATTCCATTCATCCTTCTCCTGACCAGTTTCAGACAAAACCAAATTCCTCTGGGCTTTTCATGGTCTTCCCAAATCGCCCAACATTTGAGCCATGCTTAGATCTAGGCCTCATTGATGCTCCAACACTGGTTTAAGGTCCCCTTTCTTCTTCTCCCCTCATAAACATCATTCCTCCTACAGATATAACTTGTGAAAATTTATTTTCAGCATTTAGTAGCCCTACTGCCAGCCTTCTTACCTGCTGGCATTTTTCAGGCTTGATAGCAGAGACCAAGGAGGAGACTAATCAGCTCTGGAGATATATACAAAAGCCTGCATTCAATCTATCCAAAGAATTGGCATTCCCACTTGACTGTGAATGCAGTCTTATCAAAAAATACCTTCAAGATAACTCCAATTCTTTCTGGTCACAACATGGCTGGATCCACTTCTCATTTGATTTCCCTTTGGTCAAAGAAGGAATCAAGTATGCCTCCGAAACAGACCTAACTATTCTCTCCTTTCAAATTGAAAATATCATTCACTGGTTGATTACTGACATTATGAAATTTGTCTCCACCAATAGTGTCTTCTCCACATTTCACATGACCCCTTTCAAACAGCTTTGGACTACTTTAGATGGATGAAATGTCCACATTTACTCTGAAGCATATACATCTCCTTGCATGCTTGATGCACACAAAGAATTTGATTCCCTGTCCAGGAATCCAGAAGATAATTATGAGCAAGTTATTGCACCCTTAATGATTTGGTCTGACACTACACAGCTTGCCAATTTTGGTAACACATCACTTTGGTCAGTTTACCTCTTCTTTGGAAATCAATCCAAATACACCTGTGGGAAGCCAACTGCAGTGGCATGCCATCATATTACATATATTCCCTCCATAAGTATTTGTCATTTGATATAGCATCTAATACTGTAAATTATCTAGTTACCAGATAACTTTCAAGATATCTATATCAAGATATATAGAGAGGCATCAATGGATGAACTCTACACACACTTCAAATATGAACTCATGCATGCAATTTGAAGACTTCTCCTCAATAATGAATTTGTTGATGCATATACAAACAGTATATTGATCCAGTGTGCCAACAGTGTCACCAGGCACTTCTTCTCTTGTTTTTTCAGCTATTTTGCCGATTACCCTAAAAAGTACATATTGCAAATCTTGTGGTCTATTTGTGAGCTAACAAACAAATCTGAAACAGGGTTTCATTATCATGTATCAAATTCCTTGGTCAATGTCTCTGTCCCTGCTATCTTGTCAAGAAGGCTGATGTCTTTCAGATGGGGAAACTGTCAAATATGCTAACATGCAGAACAAAGATCCAAATGAATGACAAGGCATATCAAATCCTGATCAAGAAAGCATGGAAGCTCATTTTCAAGCATGGTAAAAAAGTGACCAGCAAGAATATTAGCAACCTACTCAAAGACCAATTTCTGGTTCCAACCTGGGTAGGCAATATTTAATACTAGTATTCCGTTGCTAGAGCTCACTTCTACCATTAATAAAACACATTTTGTGAGTGTCTCTCATCTGAGGATGCTCAACTTGATTTTTTCCTTCTATTTGTTGTCAACCTATTCCATAAGTTTGAACTTGGAATATAAAAAGTGATATTTATGCATTTGATGCATAACTTGTACACCCATGGAGGGAATGCAGTATAAGAACTGAATTGGAGGTAAGTTGTTAATCTATTGAGGATTACTATATAACAAGATTAACAGATATCAAAAAGTTGGAATATTTGAATGAGAAATGATTTGAAGATTCCACAAGAACATGTTGGTGATGAAGCAGCTTGCAGCCAGGGATTTTGAAGATCTACTTCAAATAAGTGCCAGTTGTACCCTTTGTTCTCATAGGCTGAAGATACATTTGTAATATGCAGTCCTCATTTTCGAGGGACTATTACCTTCTCCATATAACAAGGTCATCCTAGACCTTCTGTTCAACTTGGTGACCTGGTATGGTTTCATGAAGCTTCAAATACATACAGAGGATACACTTTCATTCTTTGATACCATGATCACTTATCTCAGTCATTCAGTACAGAAATTTCAGGAGACAACATGCTCTACATATTAAACTACAGAATTGCCTCAAGAATCTGCTTCTCATGCTTGAAGACACACAGCGCTCATCACCAAGGACCCTCAGTGTGCAACAGGACATAAAAATGCAACAATATCCATGCCAAAAATCAAAAGGCTTAACTTTGTGACTTATAAATATCATGCTTTGGCTGATTATCCAGATATGATTTGATAGTATGGGATGACAGATAGTTATTCTACTCAAATGGTATGATAGTCTTTCTCTCATATTGAACAACAAGTACTAATTCTATAGTGCAGGATGAACTTAAGCATCAGCATACAAAACATCAGTTTTCTCACTCAAGGAAGAAAAAGAATATATAGAACATTAGCCTTGCCCATCAAGAGGCAATAAAACAATTTGTCATGAAGATGAACAGTGCAAGAGATTCCCTCCTGGCTACAGAAGTCTCCTCTGAGCCAAAGTGTCTTTTTGTTTCTGTACTTCTCCTACAAATCACTATCACATTGCTGCATCTACATGGCAAAGCCACAACCTCACAGAATGGTTGAGTAAGCATGAAGAGGACCCTGCTATCAATATACATTACATCTTGTCAGATTTCCTTACTATGTGACTGACTTACTCCCTCGGTACAAGATTTTCCTCCATGCCTTAAAAATCATTTATTAGGCCATCTATGGGGCCTCAATTACAATAGCAATGAATATGATTTCAGTGACAAGGACCGCTGCTGTGTAATTATCCTGGACAACAAGATCTATAAGTACACATAAACTAGTAGCTTACAATATGAAAATACCAGAACATCACATCAGAATACAAAGACATTATATCAAGACACCAGAACACTAGGACACTAGGACACTATTATGACCTTATTACAAACAACCTAATCCACAAGGTTCAAAAACTGATTTGCAGGCTACATATGTTCTGGTTCAACAATGAAGGGGAGATAGAGAGCCTTAGTTCAAACTACTTAGTCTATAATGACCAAATGGCCAAGGCAATAAGTATTGAAGAGAACAAAGTGAATTAGACTGGAGATGTTATAACATCGCCCTAATCCTTCCCTTTTATCTATAACCCCTTTCTTTTCTATCATATGACATTCCATTATCTTATCTATGGTCCAGATCATCCATTACCCTTGGTTCTATGCCTCACCAATTCCTCATTCTACTCTAGATCTGTTACAATTTCTTCTTTTTTTCTTACTCTTCATCTATCTAGTATCCATCCATATACTACCATCTGCCCTAGGTCCACTTATCCAGTACTTCCTACTTCGCCCACTAGACTACATTCCATTTCTCTGCCACTGGCTTCTCCAGCTACCTCCATACTCATGGTACATCCTCTTTTCCATTTCCATTTGTTAATTTTCTCATATATGCAGGCTGCATGTCTTTCACATTTCTGTATATGCATACCTTTTCTTTTAATCCTCTTTGATCCTACCTTGACAGGCTATCCATTGCTAGTACTCATTTATTGGATCATCTCATCACCAGGTTGCAAATCCTGGTGCGAACTAAGCAAGAGGTTCTTAAACCTGTTCTAAAAAACTGGATTTATTACCACAAGCTTCTTTTCTTCTGTTTTCTTCTATTTCTCACATGCCTTTCCCCTTCAGTCTTCCTTTGGTTTAGGCTTAGTTTGTAACAGGAGAGTCCAGTGACAAAGTGTTTACCTTTATACTACACAGACCATGCTATGTGTGAGAGGAGTTACTACTTATAGATAGAGTGAAGAAGCATGACATATAAATACAAGATGGAAATGAATGTAAGAACTAATGAAAAATAGAAGTAAACAAAGATTAAAACCTTAAGGTATATCACATAACTAAGTCTAGACTTTGATCAGGTGATGTTTCTTATAATCATGTATACAGGTCATATAATAAAGAAAGTAAAATGATAAGTTCAAAAATGTTTAAAAATATTTATATTATAACAGTGTCATATCCTGTAAATTCACAAGTCTGAAACAATTTCACTTCGTTCCCCTAACTTAACCCCAATTGTAACTCTAGGAAGGAGATAGCTTTCATTATCATAAGCCTTATAGAACCCGATACTCCTACAAGATATTACTAGCCAAGTCCATTAGCTAACCTTTAGCTAACAGCTAGCAGATAACTATCATTCTTATCTTATCTCGTCACACAATCTTATCTTGGTGCAGCTGCCATGCACTCCCATGCTCTAAGATTTTATCAGTACACAGGGATTCCCCATAGCCTTGTCATAGCCTTGTATTAATTACTGATTCCCTCCACCCCCAATTTGACTAGCAGATCTTATCTCAATCCTTATCTCAGATCTCAATCTAAATGTGTGGCTACTGGTTTAATGTCTTATATGATCACATCTTGATTGTTATTTATAAAAGCATTTCATCACTGACATTTGATACCTTTCTCCTTAACAACAACATTTATGTTATCATCTCATATTTGTATTAGGTTATAGGATTTGAGTTCAGGGTTAGTATTTATAGAGGTCACATGACATGGTCCATGCACAAATACCCTACAGTATATATAGAGCATAGCATACTTGTTGTAGCCTCACATTTGGAATTCTTATTGTTAGTCCTATTCTTTTTGAGGCTTAAGGCCATTGAATCTGTGGAATATTTGGGCTTTGGCCATTAAGAGTTTAGATCCTTTCAAAGTCCACCTCTGACACCTTTGACACCTCCAGCATGCTACATGCCAACTCTGGCCCTCTTTCATGTATATCACAACTCCAGACCTCCAGAGTTCTCTCCTCTTTCATCTATCTTGTAATGATCATTTCCAATACTCACATACCTCTATCATCCCTGCATCTCATACCCCCCATCCTTCCTGCATTCCATACCTCCATCCTTCCTGACCTTTTATCTTGGTCTCCCCCTAGTTACCCATCTTTCCTTCTCATTACCTACCCTCAAAAGTACTTGTATACTTGAAAATACTTGGAATTCCCAGACTTTAGTACTCTGTCTTTTATTTCACCTCTGTATATAAAGCCCCATATCTAGCCTTGTACATTAGCTAGATTATCAACTTAAATTACCAACTTAGACTTTTGAATACAATTATTAGACTCTTTGATTAACTTTGATTCTTTTAATCTTCTCCGACTTTATTAATCCTCTCTGAATCACCTCTGAATCTCTGCTCTGAAATACAAGGACCTGACCAACAGCAAGGGCATACCATATACAGTGAAGCCAAAGTCCTTATTCCCACAAACTCTGGAGTTTTGGAGTTATGCATAGAGATCATCAGCACAGTCTTAACAATAACAGACACTATCAAGACATTACACCAGGACACTATCAAGATACTATCAGAACATTACACAAGGACATGAGGACACTACTAAGAACATCACACTAGGACACCAGGATACTACCAGAACATCACACCAGAATACCAGGACATTATCAGAACACTACCAGGACATTACACCAGGATACTATTATAACACTATTAGGGCACTATCAGGACACTATCAGGACATTATACCAGGACACCAGAACATCACCAGGACACTATCAGGATACTATCAGGACATTACACCAGGACACCAGGACATTAGGACATCACCAGGACACTATTAGGACACTATCAGGACACTATCAGAACATTACACCAAGACACCAGGACATTAGGACATCACCAGGACACTATCAGGACACTATCAGGACATTACACCAGGACACCAGGACATTAGGACATCACCAGGACACTATCAGAACACTACCAGAACACTATCAGGACACTATCAGGCCATTACACCAGGACACCAGGATACCACCAAGACACTATCAGAACACTACCAGGACATTACACCAGGACACCAGGACATTACATCAAGACACCAGGACACTACCAGGACACCAGGACATTACACCAGGACACCAGGACACTACCAGGACATTACCAGGACATTACACTAGGACACCAGGACACTACCAGGACACTACCAGGATACTACCAGGACATTACACCAGAACACCAGGACACCACCAGAACACCACCAGGACACTACTAGGACATTACACCAGAATACCAGGACACCAGGACACCACCAGGACACCACCAAGACACTACCAGGATATTACACCAGAATACCAGGACACCAGGACATCACCAGGACACTACCAGGACATTATCAGAACATTACACCAAAACACCAGGACACCAGGATATTATCAGAACATCACACCAGAACACCAGGACACTATCAGGACACTACACTAGAACATCAGAACACAAGGCCATTACACAAGAATACTAAAATATTATACCAGGATACAAGAACAAACATCAGAATACAGGAACATCCAAGAAAACTATCAAAGAGAAGTCACACACTAGTAGCTTGCATAATTGATAACTTTAAATACAATATAAAATACCAGGACACCAGGACACCAGGACATCAGGATGCCAGGACATTTATGGGGGCATAAATGTCCACTCATTAGAGTAGATGGTACAACAGATGGATAGGGCATGACAAACCCACTACCCTTCATCATCATGATGACTACTTTCATCATCGCTCTCTACGACACTTCCTCTCCACTCCGCCGCTACATGCGCGATAATAATGGCAGCTTTGGCAATCCCTGGACAAAGAAACATAGTAAGTTCCCTCCTCTCCTCCTCCTTACCACTCCTAACTCTACCTTAGGTGCAAAGGAAATCATCCCTTTCAATCTCATTCGCCTCGGTCTCGCACGTGCAAATGGTCCTGGAATATTCAAGGCT
>JBBPQZ010000223.1:0-20103 GCA_038092795.1 Boletus rubissimus
AGTAGTGGGAAGATTGGTGGTAGACACCATGGAAAGCATGCCTAGAAGTATTATAGCAGTAATCAAGGCCAAAGGAGCCCATACCAAGTACTAGATACCTAAATTTACATAAAGTCAAAAAACTGTCTGCATGAGTCACTGTTTTGAAATGGCTGTCATTTCATCAAATCTTATTCAACTCTCATGACCCTTATACCAATGGAAAGCAAAGGGTATGTACTTCATTTCATACACTTAGAGTTTAGGGCTAGGATTAGGGGTTATTTGGAATTATTGTGTTTAGTGAAAAATGACCAAACATGCAGACAGTTTTTTGAGCCACTGTAAATCCTGTGTTGTTATCTAAGGTTTTGATAGCTGTTGGCATGTGACAATTTATTTTAGATGGTGGCATTGACAGTTCAGCTGTCATACCTAAATATGTGGCTTGTGACTTGATGTGACTCATTTGCTGAGTCATACTACTATTTGCATGTGACTTGCCATTTTCATCCATGTGTGGCAATACCATGATTTCCATAATGCTGTCTTCTTTGTAGGCAAATGCAATGGAACTAAAACAAAGTTCCCCAGACTTATGCCTTATCTACCCACAGATATTACACTATAAGCTAGGGATAAATATCTCCTAGATAAATTCAGTATTTAGATTTACTAGATGAATTCAGTGATAAACTTAGTGTGGACAGTACATGGTTTGTTCACCAATCCTCTACAAATGTATATGGACTAGAGTAATTGAAATGGGTTCAACTGATGGTCTGGTTAGTAATGTGATTTTCTAGTGATCACGCACTAGAATTGGACTAGACAATAGTAGGTTGCTAGACTACAATGTTGTTGCACTTGTTTGTACAAGAGATATGTTGGCTGAACTTTAATAAAGTTGCCAAAAGTTAGTTTGCTGGTACCTGTTGGTGTTAGTAACCAAAAGATTGCAAAGATATAAAGATGTTAGCAGTAATTTGTAGATATGCTAAGATATAAAGGTGTAGATATGTTCTAGGCTTTGCTAGAATTCAGACTATGCTTTACTTAATTCACTCAAATAGGTTTTAGTAACTCAGTCTTTATTATACAACTAAGAAGATGGAAATCCAGGTCAAGCAAGACTAGCACTTATCTCTTTAGGTGGCTTAGTCAACTGATATAGCAGATGTGCTTGGGTCCTAGTAGTCTAGGCTGTTGGGAATCTATTCCCTTTAGTTGCCCTTATGAAAGGTTTTTTTCCTAAAGGTGTCCTATTTCACTTGTTCCTTTTTGGATACAAGTATTTTGCTCCTAACAAACTATCTAGTAGTACTAAAGCTATGGAATTGTCTTGCACTAGGCCCTCTGTGGGTTACCTGTGAAGGAAACTCCTAAATGGGGTGAGAAAGTCTCTTTAAGAGAGGACTCCTCTGGTTGAAATAATCTATTAAAAGAAAATCTGCTTTTTTTTATGGCCTGAAAGGCTCTCCTTATATAGATATTTACAGTGGCTGTGCTAGGCTGTGCTAGCTTACAAATTGCTTACAAATGCCAAGGGAATGCTGAGTGATTAGCTGTCAATTGCCAAAAAAAATTACAGATGACTCATTTTGATTGGATAAGCTCTAACTTGGTAGGCTTGGCACTGACTCATGCTGACTCATGCATTACAAATCAGGGGTAGTCTATTTTTAGCTCATGACTCATGATGACTCATACTGACTCATGCTAACTCATGCTAAGCTGAGATGAATCTAGTACACTTTTTGGTAGTCATAGATGCTAATGTTTACTGTGACTCATGTTGACTCATACTGACTAGGTATGACTCATTTAGGGGTAGTACATGGTCATGTGATTGGGGAATGGTAGCTACTTAGCAAGTGTATAGGGTAGAAATGAAATATAAAGAATTTCTATGTAACTACAAGTTTAATCACTATATGAGAATGGGTGGGAAAGATAAGTTAATATCTCCCCAGAAAATGGTGGGAAAATTGAGAAAATCTAGGGAAAGGTAGTTTATACTATAGACTATCCATCCCTAAAGTTTTGTGGAATTCTGACCATAGGAAGTGTATGAATTTTGACTTCTCAGGTCCTTCTATCATGGCCATGCATCAATTTAACTTGGTGCAGGTCAGTGCACTGAACCAACACCTTCACAGAATCAAATGCACCAACTCACCATACTGCCCATATTGCCCAGACATAGTGGAAGACATAAAACACTTCCTTCTTAACTGCCCCCAATATGCCAGGAAGAAATGGCAACTATTATAATGTGTCCATCGTAATATAAACAACATCCCTTTTCTGCTTTCAAATACCATGATAGTACCACATCTGCTAAACTATATCAGCAATACAAAACAATTAGTTCAGACCCTCAGTAATATATCTACTTGCATTTAATATACCCATCTGACTATACAAAAATAACACCATCAATGCAACTTACTCCACACAGGCTGATAATCCATCTCAACATTACCATTGATACTTGTTGAAAATAAAAAGATGACCAGTGGCTGGTATCATAGAGATTTAAACCAGTAAGGAGCCAGAAGAGAAAGAGAGAATTATTCACTGTACAAATCAAAGAACACCACCACCACTATGACATGAGGTAATGCACACCACCTCACATCTCCTCCACAGTTCTTGGCACTTCAATACTTCTTCCTCTCCCCTCTTGTTACTCTTTTCATGCCACACCCCTATTCCTTCCTTATCTGACCACCTTCAGGCAAACTGAGTATATGTCATCTATCGCATATGACAGCAGTCTACAACCCAAATATCATGTATTAGATCAGGACACTACTGATTGGAATCTGTATGTTTAAAACCATTGGCAAAAATGATGAGACCAGAGAGGGATCTTATGTCCACTTACGGGGCATTCATAAGATCAGGGATGTGGCAAGGGCATAGGTGCCCATTTGTACCTAGCTTAGAAATGTTCTACATAGGATACAGCACCCCAACAGGACAGAAATGGATACAAAAAAAAAAAAAGCACCATCACAAAAGTAAGCAGAAAAGCATAACCAATGTTGAACATTACACTATCTTTATATGTATATTAGTTCACACGGTCCATGCATGTAAATACAAACTCAGCTGTGCTGAGTTAGTAATCAATCTTTGACTCAAACTATTACCTCCCAGCAAGCATCTCATTACAAAGGTATGTAGCTATGCTAGATTATATCATTATATGCCAGCTTCAACAGGTTATGAGCCCTGGCTGTGCTTTATGCACAGCAATCATGCCTTTTAGTGGATGTGTTTTCACACTTCACTATTTGCTTATACTCTATGTGTTTTCATGCTGAGTTAGTTCAAATGCAGACACATCTATGCGTTTTAATGCTGGATTGCCATAATGTACTTTATGCGCTCAGGTATAAAAATGTCACCTGGATATTCCAGGGAGAGACTATGTCACTTCAGTGGCAGGGCTCTGAAAAAGCATTCAAGAATGAGCAATTTACTTCACTCCTATTTTCCCTTGATTATGGTATAGTACTGACAACTTTATATCCCAAGGAACTCACCTTTGAAATGTCCTCCACTTTCAAAGACCTTCCTTGTCTCAATGGCACCAATTATTAGAGATGGTGTTCCGATATAGATGCCTACCTTAAGTCCCAAGGCATCTGGTCTATCTTTCATACTGATGCCTCAGATCATGAATGGGATATCACTGGAAAAAACATTCTGAAGGACAACTCTGCTGCCATCAAGGCATGGAATGAAAAGAATAACAAGGCCATGAGCATGCTATGTCTCAAAATGGATCACCATATCTCCTCTCACTATGGAAGTGATTTTAATGCTCATCAACTCTGGCTTGAAATAGAGAAAGACTTCACAACACCATCATTGTCATCCCCTTTTCAGAATTCCACATGCTACTTGATATCACCATCCCTGAAAATACTCATCCAGCTTCCACTTTCTCCAAAATCTGTGCCCAGTTTGTGCAACTAGAGAAGTTAAAGTATAAGATAAGCGATAAGATACAACTGATGATTGTTCTCTCCAAAGTCCTACATTATGCAAATGTTCTCTCTATCTTGGTCAATCAGGGTTCCTTCATGAAGAAATCCTACACTGAAAAGGACAAAGAGAGTGAAGAACTACCCATGCTACAGGAATTGAAGAAACTTGTCACCACTGCTTGATAGCAATATACATCTCATCATGATAAGACCATTGCTGGCACTCAGGTACACAAGGTTTCTGCTGTCAAGCAGAAAGAGAAAGATCCCCAGTTTTTACAGCAACAACAGTAGCCACAGCAGCAGCAGGAACAAGGAAACACCCAACAGGGCAACAATAAGAAGAAGCATAATAAACACTCTCAGGCTGGACAGGAAAAGCAAAAGCAATGCAAAGCTGCTTATTTAGCAGACACAGGTGAATTTGCCACTGCATCCTTCATTTTCTCCACCCCCAACATTTTTTCTCCTGCTGGTGAACCCACCTTCTCCACTAGTATTGATCCTTGACAACTCACCCATACTCCTGGTGCAATGCAGTATGGACCACCTGCATTCCCTTATACACAAAATGCCATCTCCTTGGCACATTGCATAAGCATCACACCTACTTGTGAAACCATGCACACCTTAGACCCTGTGGCTAATTGTTATCTCCTCGCCTCCATACCCCAGCAGCCTACATCAGCATCTGCCAATGCCACCTCCTTTGCAGTCAATCTTGATCAATCAAATGCAACTGTAGCTCACATCTTAGGTCGTAGCCCCTCTCCATACTCTCTAAGTATGGAAATAGACAGTCCTTTGGACTTTAAACAGCTTGATCAATATATCACTCATCTAAACCTCCTCAAACCCAATTCTTACCCTTTTGAAGAGCAGTTTGAGGATCTTTCCACCATGGCCACAAAAACCTAAATGGAAATGGATGATGAGGACACTGTTTCACTTGGGAAGGACTACTATGACCAGTATCTGGGGGATGTTGGCAATTTTGGTTTCTTCAAGGAAGAATGATTAGTAAATTCTCACTTTTACTACTCAGATGCTAATGTGCGATTTTCTTCACCACAGAAATACATGTTGTATATGTGTTCATCTGTAGTAGATAGTGAACAAATGATACTATCTGCTTTCCCCTCCACTATGTGTGACGATTGCAGCAAGCCATCTAAAAAAGGTAAACAGCATGAACATAACTGAAAAGCCCACTAACTGACAAGAGTCACTAAATGTGATAATCGAGTCAAAGAAATGGAATTCCGAAACTAGGGAATACAAGTGGGATCGACTACTTTATATACTATAGCTACATGTGCACGGACCATGTTTAGGGTCGGGGCGGAAGGTCGGAGAATGTTGTAGAATGATTATGTAATCGTGATGTCATAGAATGTTTTGGAAGGTTCGAAGGATGACGTCATGTGAAATAAGGTAAGGAGCTAAGTGAATGAGTGGTGGGGGCGAGATTAATGGATCTGGACGGCAGAGGATGGGATAAGATAAGATAAGATCCCTTGCACCCAAGCGGATGCATTGAATCCTGGCGTAAGTCCACATGACTACCAAAGGGAAAACCGTTGAAGGAAGACAGGGGTGTCGTACTAGTATCTTATCAGAAGGAGGTCATTACCAGGGCCTTATTTCGTTTCATTACCCCCTTCTCAAGATCGAACTCCCGATTGATCAGAATTCCGGTGAGTCGTGGTTCCGATTGTGGCGTGGGTATTTCGAATAGGGAGTCGGGGAGGCGGTTGAGCGAGGCGGCGAAAGATCTAAAGCCGTTATCTGTGAAGAGGGGCTTTCGTGCGGTGCAGAGGGAGCAGTCACACGGTTCCGAGGAAGGGCGCACAGCAGCCACATTACCTCGGAATGCGCGAATAGCCTCCAGTTGTTTCCAATGGAAGTCTTCGATCTTCTTGGTGGCGTTGGAAAGGTTGCTTTTGGGTTCCCATGTGCGTTCCTCACGTGGGTAACCCTTCCAGTGCACCAGGTACTCGGTTTTGCCTTGCTTTTTCCGCGAATCGACGATCTCCTGCACTTCGTACTCCTCTTCCTGTTGGACGATGATCGGGGGTGGTGGCCTCGGCCTGGCTTGTGTGGGGTAGGTCCCGGTTTGGTACGGTGTGAGGAGCGATTCGTTAAACACTGGGTGGATTCCCTTCCACGTTTTCGGCAGCTCTAGCTCGTAGGCCGCCGTTCCCACTTTAGCCTTCACCTTAAACGGCCCGTATCGCTTATCATCGAACTTCTTGGTTGGTCTGTCGGTTTTGATGTTTTTTGCCTCTAACAAGACCTTTTGCCCCAGTTTGTACTCCTCTACCTTCCTAGCCTTCTGGTCGTGCAACTTCTTCATCGATTCTGCTGCCTTTTCTAACGCCTTTTTTGCCACCTCGTAATTGGACTTCATCTGTTCTACGAACGCCGTTGCGGACTCGTTGCGGACTTCTCTTTTTTGGGCTGGTATGATGGGTTGTTGGCTGAAGTTGAGAATAAATGGGGATACACCCGTTGCGCTTGTCGTCTGGGAGTTATGGGCGAACTCCGCTATGGCCAGCCAGTCGGCCCAATCCGTCTGGCAATGGTTTACGTAGATCCTCAGATACTTTTCTACTTCCCTATTGATCCGTTCCGTTTGTCCGTCCGTCTGGGGATGGTATGCCGTGGATGGGTTGGCTTCGATCTTTAGGAGGGTGTAGAGATCTCGCATAAATAATGACACAAATTGTGGTCCCTGGTCCGATATTACCTTTCGGGGCGTTCCGTGTAGTTTGAATACGTTGTCTCGGAACGCCATGGCCACTCCTTGCAAGGTGATCGTGTCAGTGGCGGGGATCAAGTGTATCATTTTTGAGAAGCGATCGACCACGACCAAAATGGTGTTCTTCCCCTGGGATTGGGGTAGGGGCCCAATTAGATCTACGGAGACGATCTCCCATGGCGCTGATGGGATTTCGTTAGGGTGAAGGGGGGTCATGGTTGTTGTGGTTTTTGGTTTGACCTTTTGACAAGCATCGCAGCCTTTTATGTATTCCTCCACATTCCTCCTCAGAGAAGGCCAATAGTATTCGCTCATGATCAGGTCTCGGGTCCTGCAGACCCCGGGGTGGCCCGAGATTGGGTGATTGTGGTTGGCTCGGATAATGTCTTCTCTGAGTTTGGCATTGTTGGGGATGTAGATCAGGTCCTTTCATTTTACCAGC
Organism: Boletus rubissimus; assembly: GCA_038092795.1. Lineage (NCBI taxonomy): Eukaryota > Fungi > Basidiomycota > Agaricomycetes > Boletales > Boletaceae > Lanmaoa > Lanmaoa rubissima. The sequence continues at coordinate 7,184 of JBBPQZ010000223.1, forward strand.
TTGTCCTTTCGCGTCCAGGGCGACTCAGCCCTTTCGAGTCCTTCTTTCGCAAACCGTTCTAGTTTGTATTGTAATTTTTTGATGCGATCGAGGATACTCGTCGAGGCGACAGCCTTTATTTGGATCGGGGTGGAAGGGCGCTCGGCAGCCACGTTACCACCTTGACCTGGGAAGAGGGAATCGGATAGTAAAATTTGCTGTTTGTTGTCGGTGTTTACCCCCTTCTCATAATCTGGCCTCCTGGACAGAGGATCTGCTGGGTTTGTTTTGCCCGGTCTATAGTTGAAAGACAACGTATATTCTTGGACAATTTGCTGCCATCTGGCTTGACGGCGGGAGAGGTCTTGGGGCTTCCGGAAGAACTCGAGGTTCTTGTGGTCCGTTAGCACCTCAATGGGATGAACGGCTTCAAGGAGGTATTGCCTCCACTCTTGGAGTGCGAAGATCACAGCTAGCATTTCGAGATCCGCGGCATGGTAGTTACGTTCCACGTCGTTGAGGGATCTTGATATGAATGCCACTGGGTGCCAGATTCCTTCTTGCTTTTGTGACAGGACTGCGCCTACGCCGACTCCCGATCCGTCGGTTTCGATGCGGAATGGATCAGTGTTAGTGGGCATAGCTAGTGTGGGTGCTGTGGCGATTGTCTCCTTGAGTTGTTTGAAGGCCTTCTGACACTCTGGTGACCACTCGAAGTCCCTTTTTACCGAAGTGAGGCTGCTCAGGGGGCGTGCGATTTGGGCGAAGTTCTTTACAAACCGTCTGTAGAAATTTAGGAACCCCAGGAAGCCTCTCAGGGTTTTCTTCGACGTGGGTACCGGCCAATCCTTGATTGCCGTCACTTTCTTTTCGTCCATCTTCACCTCGTTTTGCGACACGATTAGTCCCAGGAACTCGGTTTCTTGCACTTTGAAGTCGCATTTGTCATGTCTGAGGTAAAGGTGACTTTCCCTTAGGATTTGGAGTACTTCTCATACCACTTTTCGGTGTTCCTCGAGGGTTTTGGTGAAAATCATAATGTCGTCTATATAGACCACTACAACCCCTCGGTTGATTAGGTCTCGGAACAGTGAGTTCATCATTGTTTGGAAAGTGGCCGGTGAGTTGCACAGTCCGAAGAACATCACCAATGGTTCGAAAAGTCCTCGATTTGTTCTAAACGCGGCCTTCCATTCGTCTCCCTCGGCCATCTGTACATTGTTATACCCCCATCTCACGTCGAACTTGGTGTAGTACTTGGCGGATTTGAGTTTGTCCACCAGTTCGGCGATTAGGGGCAGTGGGTACCGGTTTCGTCTCGTGACCTCGTTTAATTTTCGGTAATCTTGTATGGGTCAGAGGTGGCCGTCCTTCTTTTTGATGAAGAAGAAGGCTGAGGCGAAGGGCAATTTGGATGGGCGGATTTGGCCCAACTTCAGGTTTTCCTCGAGGAATTTGTCCAGCTCTTCTTGTTCCCCAGGGTTTAGCGGGTAGACCTTGCAATCTACTGTGTGGTTCCCAGGTAGGAGCTCGATAGCATGATCCCATGGTCACCTTGGGGGAAGCTCGTCAAAGCTCTCCTTGGCGAACACGTCGGCGTAGTCATGCATGTATTCTGGTGCTGCTTCCTTGAAGGTTTTCTTTTTCTTGGTTACGAAGTCTCGGGCCGCTATATCCGTGGCCGTGTTGCAGAAGTAACTTTCCGTATCGAGTTTGAATAGCCGGTCTCCATCGTGTGGGATGAATTCAGCATCTTCCTCGTCGTCGTCGTCACAGCTTTCCAAGCAGGGCATGTGGTCTTCCTCGCATCGGAATGAGATCTGTCCCGTCTTCCAATCTATACTAGGGTTGTGGGTTTTTAGCCAGTTGTGTCCTAGGAAGACAGTGTTTGGTCCCAAATTGGTGACAGCAAGGGCCAGTTGTTCTTTATGGTCCTTGATCTGCATTTCGACGATAACGAATTTCTCGATCTTTCCCGATTGGTTTAAGGAACCGTTGGCGTTGTACACCGCCATGGGTCAAGGAAGGGAGTGAGTCACTACCCCCCTCACAGCCACGAACTTCTCGTGGATTGACGATCCTGTGCAGCCGGAGTCGATTAGTGCTTTGACTTCTGCACTCGTTCCGTCGGACATCCTCAGGGTTATGGGTACTTCAAGGGAATTGTGTTCCTTTCTTACCGATGCCTTCTTATACTTGGGGGGTCTTTGGAGGTCCCTCAAGGTCCAGTGTGCATCAGAGTCGCTCATTTGTTTAAAATCCATAAGTAGATCTGGGGTGACTTCGGCTTTCCTGGATTCATGGACGAATGATTTCAGATGTCCCAGGTTCCTGGCCGTGTCTGGGTTGTTCGTCTGAGCTTTCATCCATCTGATGGTCCAGGGGTCTACCATATTCATCCAGTAGTGGTCCGAGTTTCGGCTTCTTCGGTTCTTGGCAGAAGGGCGCACCGCAGCCTCATTACTGCCTACCTTAGAAGATCCGGTGCTACTGAACCCTTTGTCTCCTCGTTTCGTCTCATCAAGGGACTTCACTTCTCTTACTGGGGGTGTCGATATTTTTTCGAGGATCAATTGGGCTACTCGGTCCCCTGCTTTTGCCACAAAGTCCTCGTTGGAGAAATTGAACAGGAGGATCTTTACTTCTCCTCGATAGTCGCTATCTATCACCCCTGCTCCTGTGGTCAGTTTCTTTTTAACCGCCAGTCCGCTCCTTGGCGCAATTCGGCCATAATGGCCCGGTGGGATTTTCATAGACAGTCTGGTTGATATTAGGGCCTGTCCTTTAGCTGGTACCACCGTTTTCTCAGAGGCGTACAGATCATACCCGGCTGCACCCGGGAATCCTCGCACTGGGAGTGGTACTTCCTTTTTGGATCTTACGATGTCTAACGTGGTCGTGGGGAGGTTTACTCGAGCGGTCTTATCAGTCTGATCATGGCGCAACAAAATCATGTATCGATTGCTTTGTTGTACATTTGCTAGCGACAATGACTTAATTGGTACAGTAGAGCAACTGGTATCTACTGTACAGACTGAAAACCCGATCCGGAGTCCGTATTCTCTTCCACGACTTCTGTGATGGTGGCCTGAGTTTCCTGCTCAGGCAATTCGGCAGCGTTCATCAGCGCACGGATTTGAGAAAATTGTTGGGGAGAGATGATTTGACCGTTCCATTCCACTGCTCGCGCTCTCAGGCCACGTGGACGCGGAGGGTGCTCTTGGCAGGGCCAAGGTTTGCCACACCTCCGGCATATTCCCGCAGCACGTGCCTTATCGAGCTCCATAGGAGCTCCATGTCCTGGGAACACGCCTGGTGCGTTTGGGTGGGAGGCTGCAGTGGCAGTTGGAGGAGGTCTGGCCGGCAGAGTGTACTGTGCTAGGGGTTGACGAGGAACGAATCTTTGAGGCGTGGGGTTGGGGCGGACTGCCTGGTTTCTTTCGCCTCGTTCTCGAAGGATTTCCTGTGTCTTTTGGAGAGCTTTTTCCCATTCGAAGAGATCCTCGGAGTCGATCAACGCATGGTTGTTGTCTTCCGCGTGATTCACCAGCACCTGCCGCGCACATCGGTGAACTTGATCCACCAGCGAACGCCCATTCGCGATGGTATTGTATTCAGCCTCATCTGCGTACTGGTACAGCTTGGTGAAAAAGTTCTCAACCGAGTCGTTTCCTTGCCTTAAGGCGAAAAGCTTTGTTTGGGCCTTCCTCTTCAGGCCGGCTGGTTGGAACGCTCGCTTCAGGTTTGCCTCGAAGGTGGAAAACTCCTGATGCTCATCGATCTTCCTTCGGATCTGGAGATCTGCCCACCGCCCAGCGGGGTTTTCTCCTTTCATGTAGGAAGTCGTGATCAGGATCTTCTGGCGAGCGGAAGGCTCATTCTCGAACCCTCTCATGTACACCGTAACCTGTCTCCACCAGGACTGGAACTTCTCTTTGTCGCCCGCATAGAAGTCGGGTTTCGCATAGATAGATTTTCCGAGCTTTTGGTCACGTTCCGGGCGACGGATCGGTTCGTGGGGGCGAAAGGGCACGTCCGGTGGCTGTCCCTCACTGGAAGGAGATGACAGAGGTGGGGGTGGATCTCCGCCTGGTGGTGGCTTCGCCTTGGGGAGGCTTGTCGGTGATCGGCGGAGATGGAGAGGCAGTACTGGTTTATCGGGGAACTCCCTGGCGTAGTTGTACCTCCAATTGAGGTACTCAAAGTCTAGGTGGGCTTGGTCCGCTTGTTCGTTTGTGAACGTGGGTAGAGGGTTACTGGGTGGCAATAGAGGACGAACGTGCGGGGGGCGTATGGGTCCTGGTTTGGCAACGGGGGTTTTACTTGTTCCCTCCATTGGTACATCGGCCAGAGCTTGGCTGAGTCCCTGCATGGAGAACGAGGAGATCCGCTCTGGTTGCGGTGATTGGACCTCAATGCGGGAGGGAGGTCGGGCGTATGGGGACGGAGTCCCAGTTTTAGACATATCGAATCGGGCGGCGGAGAGTGGCTTTTGGGCGTAGATAAGGGAGTCCTTCTGTCACCTGAACTTCCTCCCGTAGAAGGTCGTATTGGTACCAGTAAACGATCCTCTGCCTCTTTTTATAGAGGACCCGGGCTTTCAAATGAGCTGGTGGGGGAAGTCTCTGTACGGGCGTCCCACTGGTCCCGTGCTGCTTGCAGGATAAAGGCGTCGTTGTAGCGGTGGAGGGCAGGGATAAGATTTTGTAGGATTTCGATGACAACCCTAACTGGGTTTTGGCGTAGGCGACGAAGTATTTGGCACAGATTGATCTAAAAAGAAGCCTCTGGAATCTCCAGCGGCAAACAGATGTCGACTCAAGTGGGGGAACTGGAAGAGCTTTACTATAGCTCAAGGGAGTACTGCCCTCGTCAGTCGTGACGTCACAGGTGATCACGAGAACCTGGGTTCACCGGCGTAGAACCAACACGGACCGCTAGGCACTCAGCGGACAACGGGGGCTAGTGCACTATGCCCGGTAGCAACGTTATCCTTATTTATAACGGCGGACGACCATATGAATGCAGTGGGCGCAGTTGCAGTCCACTCTCGATTAATCTCCAAGAAGGAGAGATTTCCCTTGAGTCTGGAATCCGACTTTTTGCACTATCGCGAAGAGCGATGGTGCGGAAAGGTGAACGCATTGCCCCGGGAACAACCCCGGATGAGCTGAATGCGAAGGAGAGTGGGGCGAAGTATACAGCGACACAGCGAAGTGCACGTCAACAGGCGAAAATGATAAGAGTGATGACGAAGAGAGGGAGTCGGAAGTCGAGATGACCGGTGACTAGATAGTTTCGGAATTATGAAAAGCCCACTAACTGACAAGAGTCACTAAATGTAATAATCGAGTCAAAGAAATGGAATTCCGAAACTAGGGAATACAAGTGGGATCGACTACTTTATATACTATAGCTACGTGTGCATGGACCATGTTTAGGGTTGGGATGGAAGGTCGGAGAATGTTGTAGAATGATTATGTAATCGTGATGTCATAGAATGTTTTGGAAGGTTCGAAGGATGACGTCATGTGAAATAAGGTAAGGAGCTAAGTGAATGAGTGGTGGGGGCGAGATTAATGGATCTGGACGGCAGAGGATGAGATAAGATAAGATAAGATCCCTTGCACCCAAGCGGATGCATTGAATCCTGGCGTAAGTCCACATAACTACCGAAGGGAAAACCGTTGAAGGAAGATAGGGGTGTCGTACTAGTATCTTATCAGAAGGAGGTCGTTACCAGGGCCTTATTTCATTTCAATAACCACCCAGGTCTACCACCAGACTTATGGCTATTAGACTCAGGAGCTTCAGCTCATTTTACTTACAACATTAATGACTTCGTCAAATACAGTATCAGAAGTACCAAAAACCTAGATTCTCGCAAACTGCAAATGAAAAGGCATCTATAAAAGGTGAAGGTACTGTAATTGTTTCATTTAATGGCAACCCTGTGTATTTATTGCTAGTGGTATACATGCCACAATGCAATCTGAAATTAATCTCAATAGGCACATTGCTCAAAGATTGTTGCATTACCATTGTGGCCTTCACAAGTCACATTGATTTCATAGACAAATGCACCAAAAAGACTATATTGTCCTTTCATTTACATGGCTCAGATACCATGTTTTGGATTTGCACTCCATCTATCAACCCATATGCTCAAAGAGTCATGGCCTCTGTGGATTATGAACTCTTACATCGCTGTATGGGACACCTTTTTAAGAATGTACTTAAAGCTACATGAAAACATTTAAAGAATTTTCTAGACATTCAAATATCATCAAATGATAATATTTGTCCTAGATGCCAATTAGGCAAACAATCCAATCAATCATTCCCTTACAATGAGCAAAGAGCAACCACACCATTTGAGCTGATTCATTCAGACCTTGAATCTTTTGAGGTGGAATCATATCATTGATCCAAATATGCCATCATCTTTTATAATAATTATACATCAATGGCATGGATTACATGTTTATGCTCCAAGGATCAGGCTCTCAAAGCCACAAAACAATTCTTTTCATATATCCATATTCAATATAATGCCAATATTAAAGGCTTTAAGTCCAATGTTGAAGGAGAATTTATCTCCAAAGCATTTGTTGACTATTTGCGAGATAATGGTATACATATTCATTAGTCCGCCCCTTATGTACACCAACAAAATGGTTGTGCTAAGCAATTAATTTGCACTTTAATGGATAAAGCTCAGTCAATATATTTTTACACTTGTCTACCTGATTCCTACTGGGAGTTTGTGATTCTACATGCAGCTCACATATAATATCATGCCTATGAATAGACTTCAATGGCGTACTCTCCATGAGCTACTCAAGGGGGAGAAACCTTTTGTTTCACAACTTCAGGTTTTTAGATGTAGTGCTTATGTGCATTTTTCTGATGAGACATGAAAAGGCAAACTATAACCTAAATTGCAATTAATGATATACTTAGATATTGCATCTGGGAGTTCACAGAACTATTTGTTCTTGCAACCTAACAATTCTCTATACACTTCTGCACATGCTATTTTTGATGAAAACCTGTTTCCAAAATATTCAGGAGCTAAGCCACATAGATCTATCAGTCATGCTCTGAAGAAACCTCATCCAGCAGAAGATCACCCTTTGGATTCATCTGATTCTGATGATGCTCTACTGCCATTCCCACTACTTTCGCAACCTGAGTGTTCTGCTATGCCTGCTCGCAAACCTACTTCAATACCACCTCTAGTTACACCTCCTCGTGCTCTTAGACCACCACCTGCAGGCTCTCCTGCATTATTACCTCATCGTGAGCGAGTTCATTGCCCTTCTACTTGACCAGGTAATATCTATGGTGAAAATCACCATTCTACTAAACAGGTCAAGGATATTGAGAAGGCTTCCATTTGGAAGAAATTGATTGGTGAGGGCTCTTCAACAACACCAAAGACTCCTACTGTTTCTAGTGGCCTACCTCCATCTCCTACACCCTCTAAGGATGATATTGAGTGGATCACCAGTAAAGGGGGAGATATTTTAATTAGTTATCTCTACTCTCATGCAATTCCATTAGCACAAGCTTCCAATTCTCCCAACTATCGGAAATGGTTTTTAAAAAACATAAATAAATTACCTGCTGCAGAACAATCTGAATGGTGGAAGGCCTGTGATACAGAGCTATCCATGCTCAAGCAATGAAAGGTATGGGAAATAGTTGATTGCCCACAAAACCACAAGGTTATAAAGAATTGATGGGTTTTTGATGTCAAGTCTGATGGCTGGAAATGTGTACAATTAGTAGTGAAAGGTTTTTCACAGGTCAAAGGATTAGATTATGATTAAATGTTCTTGCCAGTTGTGCGATTTGAAACTGTGCGATGTATGTTCACCCTAGCTACCATAAATGGCTGGCACCTATCAGGACTAGATGTCCATTCCACCTATTTATACAGCATTTTAAAAGAAGAGCTCTATATGGAGTTTCCAAAAGGGTATGTCCCCTCAGATCTTAAAGGCAAAGTACTCAAACTCCTTTGCACCATTTATGGTTTTAAACAAGTCAAAATCACATGGTAGCATGTGCTTGATGCTTTCATGAAGAGATTAGGATTCAAATGGCTTAAAACAGATGCTGGTCTGTTTGTATACAAGCAGGGAAATGAAATAGTACTCGCAATTATCTATGTCAACAACACAATTTTTTGCAGTCCCTCAAAGAGCCTAGTTAAAGGACTAAAGGCCACTTTTATGAAAAAGTGGGAATGTTGTGATCTCAGAGAACTTACTGAATTTCTTTGAATAAATATTTGTTAAGAAAGTCACCACATTATAATAGACCAGTGGAATTACCTCAACAAAGTATTAGAATGCTGCAGAATGATCAACACAAAGCTAGTATGCACACCTTTATCACAGGAATATTACCCAGCAAAAAATGATGGCCCATTGAATGCTGAGCTTCGTACTCACTTTCAAACAGTTATTGGATCATTATTATACCTAATGATTGGCACATGGCCAGATATTTCATATGCTATAACACAATTTGCCCATCAATCTGCCAACCCATCACAAGAGCACCTTGAGAAGGCTCTGTACATTTGCCACTATCTGGTAGGCACTAGTGATTATTTGCTGGTATATGATGGTAATTCTAGCAAGGGCATCATTGCCTGTACTGACTCTGACTGGGGTCAAGATAAAATTACTGGTTACTTGCAAACAGGCTATTACCTTAAGTTAGTAAATGGAGTGTTTTTGTGGAATTCACATTTACAAAAAACTACAGTCCTATCTTCTACTGAAGTAAAATATATGGCTCTGAGCGATTGTACTTGCCAAGTCATATGGATTAAACAGATGTTTGAGAAAATTAGGTACAATCTCAAACCCATTCCCATTTATGGTGACAACCAAGAATCACTGTTCATAGCTGAAAATCCAGTCACTGAAAAATGATCAAAACACATTCTCATCAAGTACCATTTTGTATGCAATGCAGTAATGACTTTCAAACAAGTCAATCTATTCTATATCCCTGTGAATGATAACCTAGCAGATATATTCACCAAGAACCTCGGATTTGTCAAATTCAAGAAGTTTAGATCTTAACTTGGTTTAGAATTTCGTAACCTTGCCTTTCCTCTGGATTGAGCAATTAATTTTATGTACTATATGTCTAGACATACTACACTATATCAAACAAGGGGAAGTGTTGAACATTACACTATCTCTATATGTATATTAGTTCACATGATCCATGCATATAAATACAAACTCAACTGTGTTGAGTTAGTAATCAATCTTTGACTCAAACTATTATCTCCCAGCAAGCATCTTATCACAAAGGTATATAGTTATGCTAGACTCTGTCATTGTATGCCAGCTTCAACAACCAGATGGTGTAACATATGTGAGGCCTTCATTCTGATCATTCTTGTACCTTTTTGCAAGCATTGTATGCCACCAGGCTAGATGTGCATTCAGATATTCTAAAGCAGATTAGAATGATGGCTGGCTGATCATGTTAGAACAAGCTTGAGCTATGGTAAAAAGACTGAATACTTACATGGATATCATTCATTCCACTCAATTCTTTATCACTAGATTGAGCATTTACTTGATGTGATGGAAGCTTTTCAACATATTTCATATCAACAAAAATCTTTGTCATTATAAGGTTACCTATAGCATCACAAATTTTTCAAACTATCTCTTTGTAGTCTAGCTTATTGTTGACATCTATTGCCTCATTTGTGCATTGGCTAAAAAGGTTCATGCAGTTAGGCAACTACAAATAACTTAAAGAGCCATACTTCATTATCTTTGCCATAGTAAACTTGAATGAGAACTGCTGCTTCTTCAACACCTTGTATTGAGTCTATCTATGCTTCTCAACAACACTTTCCAAGAATTCAACATAGTTGTCCTTGTTCAGTGGAAAAAAAACAGTTTTTTAGTTTTTATAGACTTTTTTTGTCACTTGGCAGTGCTCTTGCCCTTGGTTGACTGCTTGAGTACAGTATAAATGGTTGTTATATCTTGTAAATCCATGAGTCCACCTCTGACATCTCCAACACCTCTGGCATATTGTGTGCCAACTCCAGCCTCCTTTTATATATATTGTAGCTCTGGACCTCCAGAGTTATATCTCTCCTTTTCATCTATCCTGTAATACTTATTTACAATACTCATGTACTTCTATCATTCCTGCATTTCATATCCCCATCCTTCCTGCATTCCATACCTCCATCCTCCCTAACCTTTCATCTTTGTCTTCCCTTAGTTACCTGTCTCTCCTTTTTGTTGTCCACCCTTGAAAATACTTATACCCCCAAAAATACTCAGACTCCCAGACTTTAGTATTCTGTCTCCTGTTTCACCTCTGTACATAAACCCCCATATCTAGCCTTGTACTTTAGCTAGATTATCAACTAAGATACTAACTTAGACTTCTGACTATAGACCCTCTGTTCACCTCCAATTTTTATTGATTTTCTCCAATCTTATTGATTTTCTCCAACCTTATTGATTCCCTCTAAATCACCTCTGAACCTCCACTCCAAAATACAAGAACTTGATCAACAGCAAGGACATACCATATGTTACAACTTTTTTTTTTCCTTGTACTTCTTTTTCACCTCTGCTCAATCCATGTACTACCATCAGTTCTAGGCCCTTTTATATGCCATATCCTAGGACACCCATTGAACTATATTTCTTTTCTCTGCCACTGGCTTCTCAGGCTTCCTCCATACCAGTGGCATATCCTTTTTTCTCTTTTGTCTCACTGATTCTCCTACAATTTGATGGCCACATGTTCTGATCTTCACTTATATACCCTTTCTTTTCAGGATTCCTTCCATTCTATTATATGTCTTCTTTTGATCCATAATGCATAACCCTTTCTTCTTTGATAATCCTCTCTACTACTACTATGGTTTATGCATGAGAGGAATATCTACTTAAATGACTTGGTTATAACTATGGTCACTAGTTTAGACCTCCTTTGAGCTACCTTGTATCTCGTCAATCCCTAGCAATCTATTTGCTTACCTCATCTTCACTCAATCTTAGTTCCATAGCTAGAAAACCCCTGAGCTGTTCCTTAATTGACTTGTCAATCTAACTTGTCAATACTCCTTGACCTCATAACTAGAAATTCCCTAGGTTACTCTATGATCAACTTGCTCTCACACTTGTCAATATTTTCAAGGAATCCCCTCAATAACCACTACCAGAGGAAATCCCATGTTGGAAGTTTGTGTCATCACTCTCCAAGTGACTCCTTGTCTTTGAAGGCCCTTTACAATTACTCCCACCCTGGGTAGTCATAACACCACATACAGTGAAGCCAACATCCTTATTTCCACCAACTCTGGAGTTCTAGAGTTACACCTGGAGATCATCAGCATGGTCTTAACAATGGTGAGGGCAACAGTAAAGGTATATTGCTTAGGTTCAATTGGCTTGTTTGATATGCTAGTATACAAAATTGAAAGCAACATGTCAGCTACTAGAACTATGCTTACTTAGCTGCACCCAGGGTCTTTGCCCAGCTGTCTTTGAGATGCAACTTTTCAAATTTTGCTTTCCATAAAAAAATGAAAACAGCTGTAAGTAGAAGAAAGATGTCAAGCAGTGCTTGAGCAGCTAGATGTATATATTGTCCAATGGTGGAATGTTATACAAGGAGTACAATGAGCAATCATATAAGTTGGAGTGGTAAAATAAAATAAAATAAAATAAAAAGAATAAAATGTAACATATCATAACTTCATTGAATAGGTCTTTGAGGAATAGGGCAATGTTGATGTCTTTAAGGACAACAGATGGATCCTGTGGGGAGTCATGTCTCTCAATGGTAAATAGTGGCAGCTTGGCTTTTATGTCAGCCATTGTCACATTTTCAACTTCCTTCTTGATTGCAAGCATACTGTCCTTGCTGGTCAACTTCTGATGCATCATGATATCTGTCACTATTGCTTCTTCTAAAGATTCTATATAATTCAAGATTATAAGTTATTGTCAACTTGTGCAAGGACACTCAAACAAAATACTTGCCTGATAATGCTTGCCTGCTCTTTAAGCTTAGCTTATCAAACACCATATCTTTTCCAGCCTTGTATCCACAAAATACTGCTTGTGTCATGTTGCTCACCTCATATATGTAACTCAGATCAGTTGATGAATAGACATGATGCTGTCTAATAATCCAGGTTGGAAAATGAGTACTCTTTAAGTATTGCTTTGCAGCATGCATGGCTTGCCAATCTGACTAGACTTGCATTGCCTGATGTTGTAGTCATGGCATGACTCACATGGTCAACTGGATGTGTCATCATACCTTCAATAGAATCACCAATGCTTCTTTCATAAGTGCTGTGGTTTTCTTTTCCTCACCATCATCAATCAGACCAAAATTTTCCACCATGACCTTTTCAACAATGATATTCATCACTTCCTTCATAACAATTCCATTGGATTTCATGATGATCTTGGCATTCTGACATAACAGTCAATGTCTCCATTTCTTGGTTCATCTCATTTCAATCTTTTGAGCTCACCTGTTTTCTCTCCCTTTACTCTATGTCCTTGTGCTGTGATTGAAAATATATAAATACCTTTAATCAAATGTATTGACTGATACAATCATAACTTACCAGCTTAATGTCCATTTCCTGTGTCTTCATCTTTGATATGATCTAGTATTGTGTGTGTGGCCTAAGTCAACATTGGTTTGTGCACCAATACTTACCTCCTGGTGAATGCTGGCAGCCTTTTGTACATGTTAATGTTAATGTGACAAAATGAATCCAAACAAATTATTTACTAGATGCTATTTGATGTTCTTTGTTTTGACTTTAAATGAGTCATTAATGCTTAGCATGCATGCAAATCAAACTTGCCTTGGATGATGTGGCCTTAGTGGATTAGTTTGTATTTATT
>JBBPQZ010000224.1:0-20096 GCA_038092795.1 Boletus rubissimus
CCTTCTTTCTGACGGCAGACGCCTGAAGCTTACCGATATCGTTCGACTGTCACGCCCTCATGGAGGTCTTGCCTTCCTCTCTGCATGCCAAACTGCAGCAGGAGACGAGCAACTGTCCGAAGAAGCTATCCATATTGCGGCGGGGATGCTTCATGCGGGGTACAGAGGTGTGATCGCAACGATGTGGTCGATAATGGACAGCGATGCGCCAAGGGTCACGGAGGACGTTTACAAAAGTCTTTTTCAGGATGGCAAGGTTCCGGACAGTAGACAGGCTGCGGAAGCATTGCATCACGCGATCGAGAGGCTTCGCGACTCTGGTGTGTCGTTCTTATCCTGGGTTCCGTTCATCCACGTTGGTTTATGAATCGTCGTACTGGATAAGCCTGAACATGCCCTTGTCCGCCTCGAACGCAGGCTGAATTTTATGTATTTCGTCAACTGTATGACCAGGATGAACTAACTCGAAGTGAACAAAATTATTCAACGTGCGATCCACAGTGCCCAATCTGCGTGTTTTCAGTTCCAACTTCCGAGACGTATCTGTGGCAAGAGCAGTGCCCTTTGGCAGGTTAGGTCGACTACACGATGTCAGAAGGCAATGATCTCCGTCTCGAACACAGTGTCAGCAGTGGATGTACCACTATTGGGTCTTCGCATCGACCACCGTCTCTTCCAGGAGGATTCCGAAGATATGCCTTCCGCACCAGCATAACTCACTAAGGGGATGTCTTAACAATCTTCGATCCAGAGAAGGCTGAAGGAACAACACCCTATCATACAATTTGGACCCACATGTCAAAATTCCCGGCACACGACATACACAACAACCTTATGATTTCATGGCTCAAATGATCCGCGATCGGAAGACGGTGATTCCTTGTCCAGGCTCAGTTATCATTATCCAGTAAGTATGCAGGGACTATACCTCTACTCGACGGATATACGGTGAGGCCTCTGTTGAGGTGGATTTTTTGGATATGTCAGCGTCAAAAGACCATTCCCCATCCGGGCCTTGATATCCTCGGGCTACAGGGCAGGTTCGACATTACATTCAAAGAATCGCCACGTTAGTTTACGTACCCTCGTTCCAAGAGGGACTGCGAGCACTCGAGAGAATTTCCCATATGGGAGCTCACGAGAGGTATACCTTCCCTCCCCTTGAGGTTTCTGGTCTGTAGATTCGCCCGAGATAGTCAATTTATCATGCAAGAGGTCGATAGTGAAATCCCCGCGTGTCAAGCCAGGCAACTCGAACGTTGCCGTCACCTTGTTCGTTGAATCATCATGTTCATACAAGTTCATCCTTGGTTTCATCCCGGGCGTAAGCGAAAATGGAATACAATGACGGCAAAGATGAAACCAAAGGAAAATACACACCTTGGGGAGAATGGTTCTTCGTCCGATACCTCTGACTCGTCCTCTGAGTCCATCTCTCCTTGCATGTCTCTTTCGCATCTCGCTCGAGCACGTCGCATTGCCATGTGACTCATGTCAAGTACTGGTGACCGAGAGGTTATTCTGGGTCAATTTCGCCGCATCCGATAAACTCCGGTGGCACTTGGACTCTGGAGAATGTGTTCATATTGTTGACATCTATTTGAGATGCAACGAGGAGTAGAAGCAGCGAAATCATTTGCACATAACCAAATGATGAGGGTATGTACCATTGGTAGTCTCACATCGGGCAGCTAAAATTCAAATACCCTCCGAGACCACTGGCGAACCACCGATGCGGAATCAACGAGAGGGCATCTTCACCTCAACACAACTTGTTCTCTGGGAACAATAGCTCGAAAGACTTACTCGGCAGGTGTCACATATCGGATATTCGTTTGTTTACTACTGACTCCACAACTTCGTCCCTGAACGGACAAGGTAAGCACCGTCGAGTAACGCGATCAATCAATGGGATAAAACTGACAAGGATCCAACTGCCACGCACTGTCCACACGAGACACGAGCTCCAGCCACCAATGTCAGTACGTGTACAGTTCCATCCGCCGTGGCAGTTTGGATTGCAGGACACTAGTCGTGACAGCAGTGGTGAGTGGTGAGTAGACAATCCCACCAAAGTATCATATGGTTGTGGACGAATCACCCTGAGTCTAGATCCCTTGAAATTCGCTGGATATGGACCAGGACGAGCACTCGTATAAAAAGGCAGTCGTTATACCAACGACGTTGACCAGTTTATAGTAGCCATTCAAGATCCATCGATCTCTCCCATGCGATAACTACACAACGAGACAGAAAGCCCTTAAGTGGTCGTCGAAGGATCGTTCGTGCCAACGAACCGTGTACGCTTCAATAATATAGTAACCTCCAATATCTCAACATGGACTAGTATAAACACGTGTGTATCGTACGAACAAACCGACTTGCGACCCCGACATCATCAATCATTGTACACCTGCATACACACTAGGTCAGGAAACGTAAATGAGAAACAGAAAGAATATGAGAAAAAAGGGGGGGAAGAGGGATACAACGAGGTCGGTCCTGGGATGCGTTAAATAAGACTAGTTGTGGCTTTCCTCTAGAGTCCTGTCCGATGAAAGTAACACAGCAAGGAATATCAAGAGAAAATTTTGTTCGAGTTTGTACGTGTGAGCGCTCGGGCACGGCGAAGACGGCGACCATGACTATGACACCATGGCAGATGAACTGCCATGATTTACAACAAACCCCCCCTCGTCCGCAGTCCACATAACTGCAGATCGGCAGGTTGTACGTGGCGCGTTTCGTCTTCCATCTTTTTTTTTTTTCCATCGCCTCTCCCATGCAACCCTCACTTCACCTTACCCCCGCTCAAAACCGTCCACCCGTACCACTGCCAGCCAGCCGTGAACTCATCTGAACGAGCCTCACACCCGGATACATCTCGGGTATCAGCTGCTTCTTCGACCCACGGTGCACATGCAGAGCCGGTGGAGCGACTGGATTGGCAGAGTCGACGAACACTCTGCATGTGCATGAGGCTTCCGACAGTGCCAAAGGAACCACGTCCGTCCCGGGTTCTTCCAGGCCTGTGTGGTCCTTTACTTCGCCGCCGTAATCGAGGTCGATCGTCGCGGGCTGGTCTGTGTGGGCACGCGCAGCTTGGAGAAGTAGTGTCGACCGTCGGTCGAGTGATGTAAGCTTGACAGGGTCGACCTTGGACATTTGAAGGATCGTGATGCTATCACAGATGGTCAGGAACGCGAGTACCAGAGTAATGATTTGGGACGCTGGCGCGGCGAGACCATTGAAGAGAACCTAGATCGAGAGTATGAGCCTATCTACAAATGAGGACCATCAACACGTACGATCGTCGTGACCAAACAAAACGAAACTTTGTCAAGGAATGAGCATCGTTGTATATACCAGTTGACAGGGGACTCACATAAGACGTAGTACATCAGGGTTACCTGTGCAAAGCACATCAGAACACAGGAACGGGAACCGAACAGGTGGAACGTACTCATAGCCGTGCAAAGATGAGTATATATGCGCACGAATGGGTATGGAACGCGCACTTGTATTGAATAGCGCAAGGGCGACGTTCAAGTAATATACCATAGCTATGCACGGTCAACGCTTGACACCCACGCAACGTCACGAGCACACAACCAATCAAGAAAAGTATGAACCAGTTATGGAACTGCATGTGACATGAGCGTAGTATCGTGATGAGATTGTTGGTTGTACGTACTTGGTTATCCCTCATCACGGAGGTGACAAAAGCAGCTCCAAGATCAGTTGTGACGCTGACGCTGCCGATCGTACTGCAAACGGCATCGTGTTGGTCTTACCATACTGATAAGAGGTGGGGTGAGCGAAGGGGAGCCTGGAGGGCAGGTAGGACGGACTTTGAACCGAAATAGATTATGGTGCTTACTATGATGGCGATGGCGATGAGTACACTGATGTAGGCGAGAAAGTCGGGTGCTCGGAACATGGTTTCGAATTGGGATATCTGGGAAGGGGTTTGTTCTTGTGGGCCGGGCAGCGAAATTACATAGTATTAGCGATAATGACAGAACCAATCTGGATGAAAGGTTGAGATGTGGTAGAGGACAAAAGGGGAGGACATACAATACAAGGAGAGCATGGCGCTGATTACAATAGAAAGGGTGTCTTGAATGGATGAGCCAGACATCAATATGATTGGAATGGTGTGTTGGTACAGACCACCTCACGTCGACGCGCCAGTTTGAAAATTGCAGACCCGTAAACCTGCGAGAAGATTCAGAACTTTGCTCTCAAGCTCAGCGAGTGAACCGACCAAATTACTAGCTGCAATAGAACCACTCCCCGTGTCTGACACTGATCATCCCACGGCTTTCCTGGAAGCTACCATCTTCGTCGCTCGACACCGACAGTGTTTCTGACGGTCCATCTTGATACAACTCAATTCAAATGTCAGCACTGCTAGCCCATGCATTCAGTGTGGGCGATGCGTTCACATGCGACTAAGCTGCTCTAGGTTCTCTATCTGCGGTAAGTACTGAAGCCTGTTGTCTGTACCCTCGGCGCTGGAATACAAAAATCTTGTCCATGCTATGTCGCAGCGCAAGAGATACTATCATCATTGCTGTTACTTGCTGCCATGGAACCAAGGGCAGTGCGGCGTCATTCAAGTCCCCAAAACTCTATCTGATGAATTGCTGATGTGTGGGCTGTGTATTACCTGATTACCTCGTCCTTTGTGTGTTGCTAGATTTCTTCACAGTGCTCTTTTCCACCTGTTCTTGCTCAGATTTATGGGCGAGGACGATTTAGGTGGCTTTGCCCCACATCTTAGCCCCCAGATGCAGCTACTACATTGTGTTCCAAAGCAAGGGAGATCGCACAAGAAGGATTTGGAAAGGTACTCCTCCGAGTTGACGATTGGGAATGAAACAAAGCATATGCTAATAACTCGTAAGTTCCGTACCACGAACCCGAACCATTGCTGATATCAAAGATAGACATTCGCGCAACAGATGTTACCATCAGACTGAGGCGTATCCCTGTTGGGTTTTACATTGCGGTAAAAAGCGAAAACGGGACCGCACGAACTTCGAACAAGCCTGTGTCAGTAGGCAAGGATGTGGTCGAATGGGAGGACGAGATTGTATTGTGAGTCGTCATCCTGTTCATGTTGCTTTACTATTTGCTCAATGAGGTCCAAGGCCCTCAGATCGGTCATCGAAGATATCTCTCACAGTAGTTGCATCGTTCGAATTGGGACCAACACTGGGGAGCGGAGAAGATCTCGGCACATATGAATCCAGTGTTGGCGAGTTACTTGATCGTAATGGACAACTTACGGGTAAGTAGTACCATTCCCCCCTCTCCTGTGCAGCTAAACGGCATCATGTAGTTATCACATTTTCGGAAGGAAGCGATGGGAAGGTTACCTGTTCATCTTTGGAAATCGGGATCGAGCAGCGGGTTTATGGTTGGGGCGAATACAAATGCGCAGCTACCTTGAATGTGAGCGAAGTGCGTGAGCTCAGCATTCAACGTATGCTTATTTTGTGCCATTAGCCACCAGAATCAGAGGAAATGTGCCGGCTAGCAGAGTTGACGGATAGGGGACACCATGCACTCATTCGTTATCGCACACTTGAGGAGCAACGAGATCTAGACGAGTCTGTCAGACATTTTGAACATGCTCGGGACCTGTGTCCACCGGACCACCCGAGTCGCGCCACTGTGCTGTTTAACCTAGCCAGTGCCAAAGTGATCCACTGCCGAGTGAATGACATGTCCATGTCCCCTGAACTCGACGTGCCGATCAATTTGTATTGGGCTGTGCTTCGTCTCCGCCCTCGTGGTCACCCAGATCACGCATCCACACTACTCAGTCTCGGAGTAGCTCTCCAAGCTCGCTTCCAAAGGCAAGATGATGAAGCGGACGAGGCAGATGGTAGATCTCTCCTCTCACAAGTACTGGAGGTTGCTGCAGCAGATAGCTATGCATACCAGGCGGCGGTTCTCGCCCTTGGCAGCACTGCGGAGCCCGATTTGATCGAACCGACGGAGATTGTACAAACTATCGAGAATGATCCCGACAACGACGAGAAGATTCAAAGATTGGATACTGCCTTGCAATGGGTGTTTTATCCAGATTCTTATAGGCATGCATTGGTCGATCACCTTGGCATTCTTTTCTGCATTCGATTGGACCACCTTGTTCAGCTCTGTGAGCCCGAGGGGAGGATTTCAGTGCTAGGGAATGTGGTAGAATTCACCTCTGACAAGCACCCTGACAAGCCTGTATGGCTGCGGGACCTCGGGACTTCGTTGCTGATTCGCTATGAACGGTTCGGTGACACCGTTGACCTGGAGAAGTCAATTTCGATGTCCGAGGATGCGGTGCAATTGACCCCGGATGGCCATCCAGGCAAGCCTTCCTGGCTAAACAGCCTCGGCAACTCGTTGCTGACTCGCTATCAACACTTCGGTGACCTTGTTGACTTAGAGAAGTCGATTTCGATGTTCCAGGATGCAGTGCGATTGACCTCTGATGGCCATCCAAATAAGCCTCTCTGGCTGAGCAATCTTGGCAACTCGTTGGCGACTCGCTATCAGCGCTTTGGTGAAATTGTTGACCTGGAGAAGTCGATTTCAATGTTCGAGGATGTGGTGCGATTGACAACTGACGGCCATCCAGACAAGCCTTCCCGTCTATACAACCTTGCCCTCTCGTTGTCGATTCGCTATCAGCGGTTCGGGGACATCGTTGACCTGGAGAAGTCGATTTCAATGAGAGAGGATGCGGGGCGATCGATCCCGGATGGCCATCCAAACAAGCCTTCCCTGCTAAAGAACCTCGGCAACTCGTTGTTGACTCGCTATGAGTGGTTCGGTGACATTGTTGACCTGGAGAGGTCAATTTCGATGTCCGAGGATGCAGTGCGATTGACCCCGGATTACCACCCAGACAAACCTTCCTCGCTAAACGACCTCGGCATCTCATTCATGACTCGCTATCAGCGGTTCCGTGACGTTGTTGACCTGCAGAAGTCGATTTCTCTGTTCGAGGATGCAGTGCGATTGGCCCCGGATGGCCATCCAGACAAGCCTCCACAGCTAAATAACCTCGGTCGCTCCTTGTCGATTCGCTATCGACGGTTCGGGGATATCGTTGACCTGGAGAGGTCGATTTCGATGTCCGAGGATGCAGTGCGATTGACTCCGGATGACCATCCGAACAAGCCTTCCTCGCTAAACAACCTCAGCAGCTCATTCTCGACTCGCTATCAGCAGTCCGGTGACATCGTTGACCTGGACAAGCCAATTTCAATGGGAGAGAAGGCGGTGCGATTGACACCTGATGGCCATCCATACAAACTTTCACTGCTCGTCTCCCTCACTCGATCATTTTTGGAATGCTTCCTATACTCCGGCGACTCTTCATGTTCTGATCTTTCCCAAGCCATTTTATATTCCTCCCGCGCAGCTCGCTCTGACACAGGTTCATCTCTTGATCGTTTGCGAGCATCTAAACTTTGGGCCCTTTGTATTCGCCTTCTCCGAGATGACTCCCAGTCTCTTCTGGATCCATACATGACTACTGTCAACCTTCTTCCACAACTACCATGGATAGGGTTGTCTCTTCCCGACCGTTACCATCGACTTCTTGGGGCTGCAGAAGAAGTTTGCAATGCGGCCGCCGCTGCTCTCGCAGCACGTAGGCCTGAGCTTGCTGTTGAGTGGCTTGAACAAGGTCGCTCCATCATGTGGAGCCAGCTCTCACAACTTCGTACTCCCGTCGATGACATCCGTACACTTTATCCAGACCTCGCTGCTCAGTTTGAGCGCGTATCACATGAACTTGAACATTCTAGTGCTCAGGACGGAACTGTACCTAACGAATTCACGAATCGCTCAAATGTGATGGGCGGACTATTGGAAAAGCAAGCCCGACAACACCATGCACTTGCTCTCTCCAGGGACAAGCTTCTCACAGAAATACGTTCCCTACCTGGCTTTGAACGGTTCCTGCTTCCGAAGACGGTCGATCAACTTTCTTCTTTGGCACACTCGGGGCCCGTCGTTTTTCTCAATGCAAGCAAATATAGATGCGATGCACTGGTCATGATGGCAGGCTCAGAACATGTCATCCATGTCCCGCTTTCGACCACTAATTACAACGAAGTTGCAGGCATGCAGCTACAGCTGAACAAGCTGCTAAGACTGAATGGCCGTGTCATCTTACGCGATAACTCAGACAGAGGTGCAAAACTTCAAGGTATGAGTCCCGATGACGTGTTCAGATCCATTCTACCGTACCTGTGGGACAAAGTCGTCAGTCCGATTCTTGACGTTCTTGCCCTCCCGGTATGTGAGTTCCAGAAGCCCATGTCAATTTTTTGTTGATTGATGAGTTGCCACAGACGTCGGGCCCTAGACTCCCTCGCATCTTCTGGTGCCCGACAGGACCGTTTACATTCCTTCCCATCCATGCAGCAGGTATTTATAGTACAGCCAATCCGGGCCCGAAACTATCCGACTTTGCTATCTCGTCCTACATCCCTTCCATGAGTGTGCTAGAGTTACCCCCCCAGGAAGACTCTGAAGCAACTTCATGTAGTATTCACCTGCTCGCTGTCCCTCAGCCGAGCACGGATGGGCAGGTTCACCTCAGCGGCGTGCCAAAGGAAATCGAGGTCATCAGACAGCTGACGTCTCTGTCGCCATTCGTTGGCTTCCAGGAGGCCGATGGGACTGTCGAGGATGTCTTGGCGAGGATGTCGAAGACGGACTGGGTCCATTTTGCATGTCACGGCACGCAAGACCGCGCTCAGCCCTTCAACAGTGGCCTCCTTCTTGCTGACGGCCGACGCCTGAAGCTTACCGATATCGTTCGAGTGTCACGCCCTCATGGGGGTCTCGCGTTCCTCTCTGCATGCCAAACCGCAGCGGGAGACGCACAACTGTCTGAAGAAGCTATTCACATTGCGGCGGGAATGCTTCTTGCGGGGTACAGGGGTGTGATCGCGACGATGTGGTCAATAATGGACAGCGATGCGCCAAGGGTCACGGAGGACGTTTACAAAAGTCTGTTTCAGGATGGCAAGGTTCCGGACAGTAGACAGGCTGCAGAAGCATTGCATCACGCGATCGAGAGGCTTCGCGACTCCGGTGTGTCGTTCTTATCTTGGGTTCCTTTTATCCACGTTGGTTTATGAAGCGTCGTAATGGATAAGCTTGAACATGTTGACCATCCAACGACAATAGCTTTTCACCATTACTTCCTCAACTACATTCATGTACAAGTACCGGATCATAAAAAACAAGTATCCTTGTCGAACTCAAACGCAGACTGAATTTTATGTATTCCATCGTGTTTATCGACCGTATGATGAGGATGAATAAACTTGGAATCAACAAATATGCAGCGCGCGATCCAGTGCCCAATCTGTGTTTTCAATTCCAACTTCCGTGATGTATCTGTGCCAAGAGCGGTGCCCTTGGGAGGTTGGGACGAGCTATACGATGTCGAGGTTCTCCATCTCGACCCCGAGGCAAGACTTGCCTATGAGCATAGAACCCTGTGTTGAGGACGACAATGAGCTCACAGGACCAACAATCTCAGCCTCCTTCAGTTGGGCACACCATCTACCTCTTATCATCCGCAGCTAGTGTCAGCAGTGGATGTACCACCGCGGGCTCTTCGTATCGACCATCGTCTCTTTCCAGGAAGATGTCCGAAACTATGTCTTCTGCGCCAGCATGACAGGAAATGTCTCGACAGTCTCTCGATCCGGAGGCTGAAGGAACGAGACTCTATCATACACAAACCCAGCGAAGTGAACTTCTTGTCATGTTACACTCAATTTCCCTGCATACGACAAAAACAGTAACCCTATGATCTGATGGCTCAAATGATGCGTGATTGGGAGATGGTCATTCCATGTCCAGGATAAGATTGTGTAGTAAGTATGCAGAGACGATACCTTTACTCGGAAGTACCTCAATCAAACAAATACGATGGGTATAGAGTGAGGTATCTGCTTAGGTGGATCCTTTGGAAATGTCAGCGTCAAAAGGCCATTCTCCATCCGGGCTTTGAAATCCTCGGGCTACAAGGCAAACTCGATATCAAATTCAAAGATCACCGAGTCGTTGTTTGACATACATTCATTCCAAGAGGGACTTTGAGCACTCGATAGAATTTCCCATATGGGAGCTCGCGATAGGTATACCCTCCTTCTGCTTGAGGTTGTTGGTCTGCAGATTTGCCCGAGATAGTCAATTTATCGTGCAAGAGGTCGATAGTGACATCCCCGCATGTCAAGCCGGGCAGCTCAACTTGAAGTATGTTATTCGTTGTATCCTTCTGTACATACAAGTTGATCCTAAGAGAAGATAGAATGCAGCAACGCAAAGATGAAACCAAAAGAAGAGAGAGACACACCTCGGGGAGAATGGTCTTTTAGCCCCCAGCGCCAAATCTTCCGAAAGCATAGTGGAATCGTCCCCCACAATTGTATGTTCCACTCGAGAACGCTTCCGGGGGGCAGCGCTCATTGTTGTGTCAAGTCCTACAAAGAGGTGAGCCTAGGCGTCGATTTCAGCACCCGATAAAACTCAAAGTGCTAAAATATTGCATAATGCTTGAAAAATGTATTTATATTACTATCTACGACTTTCCTAATTGAACAAAAATTGACGCGACTGCCATTATTTATCCAAACGGCTGTAATTGACATCTATTTGAAATTCAGATGGAACCAAACTCGCGTCACGGACATTCGTTTGTTACTGACTGCGTAACTTGCTTTGTCGTGTGTAGCCCTGAACGGACAAGGTAAGCACCGTCAAGTACGTGGTCGAGGGATAACTGACAGGGATCTAACTTCAAAAAAAGGGATCCAACTGCCACGCGCTGTTCACACAGGATACAAGCTCCAGTCAACAATGTCAGTACTGCGTGCAGGAGACAGGTCACGATTCGTGAGTGCACAATCCCACAAAAGTACTGTGGTTATCCAGAACCACCTTGGATCTATCGATCCCTTGAAATTCGCCGGATATTAGGTACAAAAGACAGTCGTTATGCCAATGACATTGACCAGTTACACCCGTTCATGATCTACCGTTCTCTTCTGTGCGGCTGCTCAATCAATGAGACGGAAGTCCTCGACCTCACTTGTACCGATAGACCGTGTACGCGTCGAGACCCGATAATATATAGGTAACCTCAACAATTGACCAGTCATGTGTCCAGTCTTTCTTGTACCCAGACGCCAATGCCCAGACGTTGTAGTCACATGGTACACTTGCATACACGCTAGGTCAGGAAATGGGAATAAGAAACAGAAAGAATAAGAGAAAAAAAAGGGGGGGTATGACCAGGTCGGCCCTCGGACGCATTAAATAAGACTAGTTGTGGCTTTCCTCTAGAGTCTCATCACTGTCTTTGTATCGGCCACCATCTCTTCCAAGAAGTTATGTCTTCCACACCAGCATGACTCACTAAGGGGATGTCTTAACAATCTCTCGATCGAGAGAAGGCTGAAGGAACAAGACTCTATCATACAGTTTGGACCCACATGTCAAAATTCCCGGCATACGACATATGCAGTAACCCTATGATCTCATAGTTCAAATGATCCGTGATCGCGGAAGATGGTGATTCCCTGTCCAGGCTCAGTTGTCCTTATCTAGTAAGTATACAAAGACTATACCTCTATTTGATGGATATACGGTGAGGTCCCTGTTGAGGTGGATCCTTTGGATATGTCAGTGTCAAAAGACCATTCTCCATCTGGGCCCTGATATCCTCGGGCTACAAGGCAAACTCGACATCATATTCAAAAAATTGTCCACATCGTAGTTTAACGTACCCTCATTCCAAGAGGGACTGTGAGCACTCGAGAGAATTTCCCGCATGGGAACTCGCGAGAGGTACACATTCCCTCCCTTTGAGATTGCTGGTAGGCTGCGGATTCGCCCGAGATAGTCAATTTATCATGCAAGAGGTCGATAGTGACATCTCCGCGTGTCAAGCCAGACAACTCAAGTGTTGCTGTCAGCATGTTCGTTGAACCATCAGATTCATACAAGTTCATCCTAAGCGAAAATGAAGTACAATGACAGCAGAAACCAAACCCAAAGAAAACACACCTCGGGGAGAATGGTTTTTCGACCTCTGACTCCATCCCGCTCAAAAATGCATGAAAATCGAGTCCCGTTCGAGAACGCTTCCGGGAGCTCATTGTTATGTCAAGTACTACCAAGAGGCGAGTCAAGCTCAGATCCGATAAACTCAAGGCCAGACGGTGGCGCTAATACTTCAAGGAGAATGTCAAGAGCCTAATGATGTGTTGAATATTGTTGACATCTATTTGAGATGCAACGAAGAGGAGCGAAATGGTATGTCATTTGCACATAACCAAATGATGAGGGTATGTGCCAAGGCTGCCAATGGTAGTCCCACATCTTTCAGCCAAATACCCTCCGAGACCAGTAAATCAAGTACTGATGGAGAATTAACGAGAGGTCATCTTCACCTCAACACAACTCGTTCTCTGGGAACAATTGGATATTAATTGGCCCGGGGCATCAATGGAGAGACCGACTCCACATTGCACAACTTCGTCCCTGAACGGACGAAGTAAGCACCGTCGAGTAATGCGATTGATCAAGGTATAACTCACAAGGATCCACCTGTTCACACAGTACACAGGACGCGAGCTCCAGTTGCTATGCGTACAATTCTATCGGCTGCGGCTGGTTTGCGTACCTATGTACTGTTTGCACAGGATGCAGGTCACAGTAATCCCACCAACTGTGGTGTGGATAAACCAGCCTGGATCTGTTGATCCCCAGATATGGACAAGCCATTCCAATCTCGTCTGATTCATCCATCCAAGACACCCATCAGACTAAGTACCATCCCCGTTGCTCAATGTTGTTCAACGTTCATTGAAGTTCAACTTCAACATTGACAATTTTTTTGACAGTCCATCGTGATACACTTCCCTCAATTCAAATGTCAGCGGCATCAATGCAGTCAGCGTGGGCGATGCATTCATATGCGACTAGTTGCTCTAGGCTCTGTCTGTGGTACTGAAGCCCGACATCTGGACTCTTGGCGCAGGAATACAAAACTCTTGTCCATGCTGCGTCCATCTTTCGCATAGGAGGATTTTCCATGATTCTTTGTGCGATGCTATGCTATAGGACTAAGGGCAGTGTGGCGCAATCTGGGTGGTTGTATTTGTGAATTGCTGTTGTGTGGGCTGTACATCCAGCTACTGCCCCGAAAGGTTTAAAACACAATGCCCATGCAATTGGAGTATGTACCTCACACACATATCCTCGCCCTTTGCGTGTTGCTGAACCTCCCTAGATTTCTTTCCTGTTCCTGGTCAGATTTATGGGCGAAGACGATTTAAGTGGCTCTACCCCATACCTTATTCCGCAGATGCAGCTACCACATTGTGTTCGAAGGCGAGGCAGATCGGACGAGCTGAATTTGGAAACGTACTCCAAGTCGACGGTTGGAGACAAAGTAGCATGTATCCTAATAACTCGTAAGCTCCGTACCACGAACCCGAACCATTACTGATATCAAAGATAGACATTCGTGCAACAGATGTTACCATCAGACTGAGGCGTATCCCTGTTGGGTTTTACGTTGTGGTAAAAAGCGAAAACGGGACCACACGAACTTCGAACAAGCCTGTGTCAGTAGGCAAGGATGTGGTCGAATGGGAGGACGAGATTGTATTGTGAGTCGTCATCCTGTTCATGTCACTTTACTATTTGCTCAATGAGGTCCAAGGCCCTCAGATCGGTCATCGAAGATATCTCTCACAGTAGTTGCATCGTTCGAATTGGGACCAACACTGGGGAGCGGAGAAGATCTCGGCACATTTGAATCCAGTGTTGGCGAGTTACTTGATCGTAATGGACAACATAAGGGTAAGTAGTACCATTCCCCCCTCCCCTGTGCAGCTAAACGGCATCATGTATTTATCACATTTTCGGAAGAAAGCGATGGGAAGGTTACCTGTTCAAGTTCTTTGGAAATCGGGATCGAGCAGCGGGTTTATGGTCGGTGCGAATACGAATGTGCAGCTACCTCGAATGTGAGTTGACTGCGTGAGCTCTACATTGAACGTATGCTTATTTTGTGTCATTAGCCACCAGAATCAGAGGAAATGCGCCGGCTAGGGGAGTTGACGGATAGGGGACACCATGCACTCATTCGTTATCGCGCACTCGAGGAGCAACGAGATCTGGACGAGTCTGTCAGACATTTCGAACATGCTCGGGACCTGTGTCCACCGGACAACCCGAGTCGTGCCACTGTGCTGTTCAACCTAGCTGTTGCCAAAGTGATCCACTGCCGAGTGGTCGACATGTCCATGTCCCCCGATCTTGACGTGCCGATCGATTTGTATCGGGCTTCGCTTTGTCTCCGCCCTCGTGGTCACCCAGATCATGCATTCACACTGCTCAGTCTCGGAGTAGCCCTCGAAGCTCGCTTTCAGAGGCAAGATTATGAAGCGGACGAGGCGGATAGTAGATCTCTCCTCTCACAAGTCCTAGAGGTTGCTCCAGCAGATAGCTATGCATACCAGGCAGCAGTTCTCGCCCTCGGCAGCACTGCGGAGTCCAAGTTGATCGAGCCGACGGAGATTATCCAAGCTATCGAGGACGATCCGACTGACGATACTGGGGAGGTTGAAAGATTGGACGCTACCTTGCAATGGATGTTCTATCCGGATTCCTGCAGGCATGCATTGGTCGATCACCTCGGGATCCTTTTCTGCATTCGATTGGACCACCTTGTTGACCTCTGTGATCCCGAGGGGGCGATTTCAGTGCTAGGGGATGTGGTAGAATTCACCTCTGACAAGCACCCTGACAAGCCTGTATGGCTGTGGAACCTCGGCGACTCATTGTCGACTCGCTATGAGAGGTTCGGTTACATCGTTGACCTGGAGAAGTCGATTTCGATGTTTGACGACGCGGTGCAACTGACCCCGGGTGGCCATCCAGATAAGCCTTCCTGGCTAGAAAATCTCGGCAATTCGTTGTTCACTCGCTATCAGTGCTTCGGGAACATCATTGACCTAGAGAAGTCGATTTCGATGAGAGAGGTTGCCGTGGGATTGACCCCGGATGGCCATCCAGACAAACCTTCCTGGCTGAACAACCTCGGCCTTTCGTTGTCGACTCGCTATAAGTGCTCCAGTGACATCGTTGACCTGGAGAAGTCGATTTCGATGCAAGAGGATGCGATAGGATTGACCCCAGATGGCCATCCAGACAAGCCTTTCCTGCTAAACAACCTTGGCGTCTTGTTGTCGACTCGCTATAAGCGCTTCGGTGACATCGTTGACCTGGAGAAGTCAATTTCGATGTTCGAGGATGCGATGGGATTGACCCCAGATGGCCATCCAGACAAGCCTTCATGGTTAAACAACCTCGGCAACTCGTTGTTGACTCGCTATAAGCGGTTCGGTGACATCGTTGACCTGGAGAAGTCGATTTCGATGCAAGAGGATGTAGTGGGATTGACTCCGGATGGCCATCCAGACAAGCCAGCCCGGCTAGACAACCTTGGCAACTCGTTGTCGACTCACTATAAGCGCTTCGGTGACATCGTTGACCTGGAAAAGTCAATTTCGATGCAAGAGGATGCAGTGGGGTTGACACCAGATGGCCATCCTGACAAGCCTGCCTGCCTAAACAACCTCGGCCTCTCGTTGTCGACTCGCTATCAGCGCTTCGGTGATATTCTTGACCTGGAGAAGTCGATTTCGATGTTCGAGGATGCGATCGGATTGACACCGGATGGCCATCCAGAGAAGCCTTCCTGGCTAAACAACTTTGGCAGCTCGTTGTCGACTCGCTATCAGCGCTTCGGGGACATCGTTGACCTGGAGAAGTCGATTTTGATGTTCGAGGATGCGGTGGGAGTGACGCCGGATGGCCATCCAGACAAGCCTTCCTGGCTAAATAACCTTGGTGTCTTGTTGTCGACTCGCTATAAGCAGTTCGGTGACATTGTTGACCTGGAGAAGTCGATTTCCATGGAAGAGGATGCGGTGGGATTGACCCCAGATGGCCATCCAGACAAGCTTTCCATGTTAAACAACCTCGGGCTCTCGTTGTCGACTCGCTATAAGCGCTTCGGTGACATCGTTGACCTGGAGAAGTCGATTTCGATGCAAGAGGATGCGATGGGATTGACCCCAGATGGCCATCTAGACAAGCTTTCCCAGCTAAACAACCTCGGTCTCTCGTTGTCAACTCGCTATAAGCGCTTTGGTGACATCGTTGACCTGGAGAAGTCTATTTCGATGTTCGAGGATGTGGTGGGATTGACACCGGATGGCCATCCCGACAAGCCTTTCCGGCTAAGCATCCTCGGCCTCTCATTGTCAACTCGCTATAAGCGGTTCGGTGGCATCATTGACTTGGAGAAGTCGATTTCGATGTTCGATGATGTGGTGCAATTGACCCCGGATGCCCATCCAGAGAAACCTGCCCGGCTAAGCATCCTCGGCAACTCGTTGGCGACTCGCTATCACCGTTTCGGTGACATCATTGACCTGGAGAAGTCCATTTTGATGAACGAGAGTGTGGTGCGATTGACCCAAGATGGCCATCCAGACAAGCCTTCCTGGCTAAGCAACCTCGGCAACTCGCTGTCGACTCGCTATCAGCTGTTCGGGGACATCGTTGACCTTGAGAAGTCGATTTCGATGTTCGAGGATGCAGTGCGATTGACCCCAGATGGCCATCCAGACAAGCCTTCCCTGCTAAGCAACCTTGGTGTCTTGTTGTCGACTCGCTATAAGCGCTTCGGTGGCATCGTTGACCTGGAGAAGTCGATTTCGATGTTCGAGGATACGGCGGGATTGACTCCGGATGGCCATCCAAAGAAGCCTTTCGTGCTAAACAACCTCGGTCTCTCGTTGTCGATTCGCTATAAGCGCTTTGGTGACATTGTTGACCTGGAGAAGTCGATTTCCATGGAAGAGGATGCGGTGGGATTGACTCCGGATGGCCATCCAGAGAAGCCTTCCGTACTAAACACCCTCGGCAACTCGTTGTTGACTCGCTATACGCGATTCGGTGACATCGTTGACCTGGAGAAGTCGATTTCGATGCAAGAGGATGCGGTGGGATTGACACCTGATGGCCATCCAGACAAGCCTTTATGCCTCAACTCCCTTGCTCATCCATTTTTGGAACGCTTCCTATACTCCGGCGACTCTTCAAGTTCTGACCTTTCCCAAGCCATTTTATACTTCTCCCGCGCAGCTCGCTCTGACACAGGTTCATCTCTTGATCGTTTGCAAGCATCTAAACTTTGGGCCCGTTGTGTTCGCCTTCTCCGAGATGACTCCCAGTCTCCTCTGGATCCATACATGATCACCGTTGACCTTCTTCCACAACTACCATGGATAGGGTTGTCTCTTCCCGACCGTTACCATCGACTTCTTGGAGTTGCAGAGGAAGTTTGCAATGCGGCCGCTGCTGCTCTCGAAGTACGTAGGCCTGAGCTTGCAGTCGAGTGGCTTGAACAAGGTCGCTCCATCATGTGGAGCCAGCTCTCACAACTTCGTACTCCCGTCGACGACATCCGTATCCTATATCCAGAACTCGCTGCTCAGTTTGAGCGCGTATCGCATGAACTTGAGCATGCTGGTGTTCGGGACGGAGCTGCAGTTAACGAGTTCACAAACCACTCCAATGTGATGGGTGGATCGTTGGAGAAGCAGGCCCGGCAATATCATGCCCTTGCACTCTCCCGAGAGAGGCTTCTTACAGAAATACGCGCTTTACCTGGCCTCGAACGGTTTCTGCTTCCGAAGACGATTGATCAACTGTCTTCTTTGGCACACTCGGGGCCTGTCGTTTTTCTCAATGCTAGCGAATATAGATGCGATGCATTGGTCGTGATGGCAGGCTCAGAACATGTCGTCCATGTCCCGCTTTCGAACACCAACTACGATGAAATCGCAGGCATGCAACAACGGCTGGTCAAGTTGCTGAGACTGAACGGCCGTGTCATCCTACGTGATGACTCAGACAGAGGTGCAAGACTTCATGATATGAGTCCCGATGACATTTTCAGATCCATTTTACCATACCTGTGGGACAAAGTCGTCAGCCCAGTTCTTGACGTACTCTCCCTCTCAGTATGTGCACCTAGGCAATGTCGATTTTCATGTTGATTGATGAATAACTACAGACGTCGGGTCCTGGACTTCCTCGCATCTTCTGGTGCCCAACGGGGCCGTTTACATTTCTTCCCATCCATGCTGCAGGCATTTATAGCACACCCAATCCCGGTTCAAAACTATCCGACTTCGCTATCTCATCCTACATCCCTACGATGAGTGCGCTTGAACTGCCACCTCAGGGACACTCGGAGGCGACTTCACGTGATATCTCCCTGCTCGCTGTCCCTCAGCCAAGCACGGACGGGCAGGTTCACCTCAGCGGCGTGCCAAAGGAGATGGAGGTCATCAGAGAACTGACGTCTTTGTCGTCATTCGTTGGCTTCCAGGAGGCCGATGGGACTGTCGATGATGTCTTGGGGAAGATGAAGGAGACGGACTGGGTCCACTTTGCATGTCACGGCACGCAAGATCACGCTAAGCCCTTCGACAGTGGCTTCCTACTCGCTGACGGCAGACGCCTGAAGCTTGCCGATATCGTTCGAGTGTCACGCCCTCATGGGGGTCTCGCGTTCCTCTCTGCATGCCACACCGCGGCGGGAGACACACAGCTGTCTGAAGAAGCTATCCATATTGCGGCGGGGATGCTTCATGCGGGGTACAGGGGTGTGATCGCGACGATGTGGTCGATAATGGACAGCGATGCACCAAGGGTCACGGAGGACGTTTACAAAAGTCTGTTTCAGGATGGCAAGGTTCCGGACAGTAGACAGGCTGCGGAAGCATTGCATCACGCGATCGAGCGGCTTCGCGACTCTGGTGTGTCGTTCTTATCTTGGGTTCCGTTCATCCACGTTGGTTTATGAATCGTCTTACTGGATATGCCCGAAAATGTAGACCATCCAACAACAATAGCTTTTCACGATTACTTCCTCAACTGTTTGTACCATATCCGAGCCATAAAACTTATCCGACTCGAACGCAGGACGAATTTTTTGTATTCTATCATGTTTATCGACCGTATGACGAGGATGAACCGACTCGGAGTCAACAAATATATCTATCGCATGAGCTACAATGCCTGATCTAGTGAGTGTTTTCAATTCCCACTTACGGGCGTACTATCTGTACCAAGAGCGGTGCCCTTTAGCAGGTGAATCAGAAGCCAAGGCTCTCCGTCTCGAACCCGAGGCAAGACTCGTTCATGAGCATAAAGAACGCTATGTCGAGGACGACAATGAGTTCACAAGCTCAGCGCCCGCGGCCTGCATTTTGACACTCATCATCCCAAGTACATCAGACGGAGCAAACCATTGAGCTCCTTCACCTTGGCAGACTCGGGGAGTCACGGACATTCGTGTGCTCTGGATCGATCCCTTGAAATTCGCCGGATATCAGGCAAGCATTCGTATAAAATACAAGTCGTTATCGCCAATGATATTGACCAGTTAGCTTACCAGTCATGTGCCTAGTCTTTCTTGTCGTAGTCACCTATACAGAACGTGGCCCAGTTCTGTCTGTCCGTTCGTCCGTGTTTCCCGCCATAGGCCACGACAGGTTTCCAACAACATCCGGACTAACATTAAACCGCGTGTGTATCGCACGAACAAACCGATTGGCGACCTGATCATCAATCATGGTACACTTGCATACACACTAGGTCAGGAAACGAGAATAAGAAACAGAAAGAAGAAAAGGGGGGAAGAGGGGTACGACGAGGTCGGCCCCTTGGACGCTTTAAATAAGACTAGTTGTGGCTTTCCTCTAGAGTCCCGTCCGATAAAAGTAACACAGCAAGGAATAAGGAGAAAATTTTGTTCGAGTTCGTATGTGTGAGCGCTCGGGGACGGCGACCAAGACCATGACACCACGGCACGTGGAAATGAAAGAAAACGAAGCGTTACGCCCGACGAACTGCCATGATTTATTGAACAACCCCCCCTTCGTCCGCGGCCAACATTACTTAAA
>JBBPQZ010000225.1:0-20067 GCA_038092795.1 Boletus rubissimus
CCGAGGTCGACAAGGAGCTCATATCAGCACGCCTCCGCCAAGACGTGCTCGAGCACTCTGGAAAACTCCATTTATTCATTGCAGACACTGTAAGTCGCATCTATTTCGCCATCCCTCTCTAGGTACCTACCGCACGTCTAGTACAACTTCACCTCTGCCTTGCGGCTTCGCTGTCGCGGCCACCGATTATCCGTGACGTCAGCTGTAGCTTCTGAGGACGCCAAATACCTCTTCACTGCCTCGAAAGACGGTGCCATAAATAAATGGGACCTTCGGACTGGTCAAAAAATAGCCACGTCTTACAAGCAACGTCTAGATTCCAAAGGCAAAGGAAAAGAGAGGGCAAATCCATTCGACATCGAAGGTCACACGGACGAAGTGTTGGCGTTGGCCGTTAGCAGTAATGGTCGATATCTCGCGAGTGCAGGGAGAGATAAAAAAGTCGGCATTTGGGACGTCGAGAAAAATCAATGGGTAAAAGGGTTTGGAGGACATAAAGACCTCATATCCGTGTGTGGATCTTTACCTTTTCTTTCCTATCGTCACTAATCTTGAACACCTCGTTCTTTGCTACTAGGGCCTTGCCTTCCGTATAGGCACCCTGCAGCTATATACCGCATCCTTTGACCGCACAGTCAAACTGTTTGATCTCTCCGTTTTGGGATATGTCGAAACGTTGTTTGGTCACCAAGATACAATCGTCTCAGTAGACGCTCTCCGTGGTGAGACAGTCGTCACAGCTGGTGCTCGAGATCGAACGCTACGGTACTGGAAAATTCCAGAAGAAAGTCAGCTCGTATTCCGTGGTGGCGGGAAGAGTGCGCTTCGCGAACTATTAGAAGGGGGCGCTTTCGAGGGGCATGAAAGTGAAGAAGAGGAAGGGAAGAAAGGGAAGGGTACAGAGAAGCAGAAAAAGTTCGTGGAAGGCAGTATTGAGTGTGTCGCTATGGTCGACGAAACGAATTTTGTTAGCGGGGGTGACACAGGGTATGTTTCCGTCCCCTTGGCGTATTGACTAGGGAACAGATGGCTAACAACTCTGACATAGTTCAATATGTCTCTGGAACACTCAAAAAAAGAAACCGGTATTCACACAGGCTCTGTGTCATGGTTTACACGAGGTCGAGTCGTCCACCGAAGGCACTATCAAGACACCACGATGGATAACGTCAGTGGCGTGTCTACGATATTCTGACATATTTGCGTCTGGTACGTGACTCCCGGACCTCTGTTGCAGGAAGATCACGTTTTGACAATTCGTTCACTCAGGTTCGTGGGACAGCGCCATACGAGTATGGAAACTCGATGCGAAGCTGAAATCTTTCTCCCTTGTGGGAACGGTTTCAGCCCCGGGCGTCGTCAACTCTCTCCAGCTCTTACCTGCTCCCAAAGGTTTCTTGGACAGTGCCTCGTGGGCCGGCACACCTAACCCCGACCCCGTCGCGAAAACGGTGACCGCCCCACCTGCTCCCAATGGAAAGTCGCCGATTGTCAAGATAACGGGCATCGAGGCGCTACTGTTGGTCGCTGGATTAGGTCAGGAACATCGGTTAGGGAGGTGGTTGACTGTCAAAGGGGAAGGTGCGGTTAATTCGACAGTCGTAATGGCATTCCAACCGAGGGTAGGACATGAATCATGACATGGATGTCGTGGTTCCTTGAATATAGTTGCCTCAAAGGTACCACGGGCGAGGATATGTTCTTCTAACTACTCCGCCAAGTCTTCACCTGAATGCATGCATGTTTGTTCAATTCCCTCCGCATTGAGAAAAGTAACACAGACACATATTGTATATTCCCACGGCTGGTTTCATGCTCCCTTTACGCTCCCCAGCAAATAGAGCCTTGCTTAATCGCAAAGACCCAGCAGTCGCCGAACTACCTTCACGGACTCATGCCAGACTCGGCGCAGAAAACTGTGATCGACATCGCGTCGGTCTCACAACGAGTCGTTAACGCGCTCGCCAAGTTTGCAGGTCGAAAAACTGTCGAGAGCTCTCGACTGGACAAAATAGTCGTCGGTTCTCGCGCCATTCTGGAAATTCTCAACAAGGCATTGTTTCTGGAGGGAGGAAACGTCGACGATCGGCTTGCGGACTGGCTAGACAGCGAAGAACCACGGATATGTCTGGATACCTTGAATCAAATGAAAACAATACTCAATGTGAATCTCGACCACGGCGTAAAGCGTTTCTTTCAGACTTCACGTTCTGCACCTACCAAAGACAGGAGTAACGAGGCGATCAAGCTCTTTCAGCAGCGCAAAGATTGCTTTCATTTCTTGCTCACGACGGACATCTGGTGAGTGTCGTTGGTGAGTGCGTTGAATGTAAACCTCATCATCCTGCTAGGAACCGTGAAGGTGGTGTCCAACAGCAAGTCTCTCAGTGCAGTGTACTACGCACGGAAGAAGTAGCCGATGGACGAAACCTCGTGCAAATCACGCAGCGCGTCCAACAGGTGGAAACGTCAAGGAAAGCAGTTGATCGTGCGTTGGAGCCACCCTTTCATACCGAAATTCTGATGAACATATATCGACAGCGGGGAAGCTCAATGGTGTTCTGGGATGGCTCAATGCATGGAGATGTCTGGACACACATGAACGTACGACCCTTCTGCGGCAGCCCGATACATGTACATGGTTGCCTAACACACAAGCGTATAAGACGTGGAGGACTACGGAGAATTCATTTCTGTGGTTGAATGGGAAAGGTAGGGGTTTTGAAAAATTTCAATCGTTTGTCGCTAATACGAAAATGTCCTCAGCCGGAGCCGGGAAATCAGTCCTAGCGTACGTGTCTGTCTCCTGTCCCCCCACCGATATTGACCTCGGTCACAGGGCTTCCGTGATCAAGGGCCTGGAGAGTACGCTACAAGATGACGAGGTTTTGGTGTTCTTCTATTGCGATTTCCGGAACGAGCGGTCCACGAGTGCCTCAGAAGTGATGCGTTCCCTTCTCTCTCAGTTGTTACAGCAACTCAATCGCAACATGGTCGATCCTGGAGACCTGATTGACGAACTAATCAAGCAGAGGGACGAAGGCGCTTCAACCATTAATAATATTACTCGTCTTGCTCGCCATGTCTCTCAAACAGCAAAGCAGTTTAGCCAGCAACCGTTCGTCGTGATTGATGCCCTAGACGAGTGCGAAGATGTCGAAGAGCTTCTGGGTGCTCTCATGGAATTGAACAAAGGAGGTATCCGATTGTTTATGACCAGCCGGCCGCTGCAGGTGATCAAGGATAGCTTCTCGGGCCTCCCATCGATCTGGATGGATACAATGAAGTATGCGATATCAACAGATATAAAATTACATGTGACGAGAGAGTTGGACTCTCACCGAAGGCTGAGAATTGTGGACGCTAGCTTGAAGAAGGAGATCAATTCTGCACTATGTGAGAAAGCTGATGGAATGTGAGTGCTACTGCAGCGCATAATCCCCCGGCGGACTCATGATTGTCGTTCCTAGGTTTCGATGGGTGCAATG
Organism: Boletus rubissimus; assembly: GCA_038092795.1. Classification (NCBI taxonomy): domain Eukaryota; kingdom Fungi; phylum Basidiomycota; class Agaricomycetes; order Boletales; family Boletaceae; genus Lanmaoa; species Lanmaoa rubissima. Next base: position 3,489 of record JBBPQZ010000225.1, read on the forward strand.
CCAACTCGACATCCTCAAACGATGCGTAACCGCCGTACGGATCCGGGAAGCACTTAACAACCTTCCGAGCGACCTCAACGCGACGTATGAGAGGATTCTCCTCGCGATTGACAAGGATGAAGAAGGGGAGGTGGTCCGGCGTGCTTTGGAGTGGCTGGTAGCTGCGTTGGAACCGATGCAATTGTCTCAAATCATGGAAAGCTTCTCAATTGACCTTGGCCGTCGAATACTGGATGTGGAATCTAGACCCGTTCACGGACCGGCTTTGTTGGATGCGTTAGGCAGTCTGGTAACATATGACGAATTGACAGACGTTGTCATCCTGTCTCACTTCAGTGTGAAGGTATGCTCGGCATAGTCACCGTTTGTTATCCCACATACTGAGTTACTGTTGGGTAGGAATACTTGATAGGAGAGTCCACTCGCACGAAGTATCCGGCATATCATATAAACGAACAGGCTGCTCACACACAACTGGCTCTGCTTTGTATGTGTTACATCACTGCCTACATCAAGTGGGGTCAGCGATCCAGGGGGTATGAAGGATTACCTCGTGACTCGTACAGAACAACGACACGATATGACGACTCGGATTTTATCTCATCCCATGCCACAGGGCGCTCTAGCTCTCCATTACCTTTAGCCGACTCTCACCCGCTCCTTGATTATGTCCAAGTGCGGGGTTTTCACCACCTTTCTCATGCCAACCCAGGAAGTAGAGTCGTCCTGCGCGCTATTCAAACTCTGCAGTCGGATGTACAACAGTACCCTTCGGACTGGAAACGACTGTGCGAGAGAACCTATTCCTTCCCCATCCCATGGCCGAGTCTCGGACACGACTTGACGCTGTATATTCTAGTTGCGTTCGCACAGGAGCCACTCCTGCGTTCATACATTGGACGCTCGAAGCTAAGGCTAAAGGATGGGACAAATCCACTGATATATGCGGCACACTTCCGGAAACGCTTTGAACATGCTAGGACCTTACTGTCAAGTGGTGTCAGCCTGAACCACAGTGGTTTGGATGTCAGCCCTGATCCCCGCCAGGTCTTGCCAGTCGAGGCCGCTGTCGATTGTCAAAATGACCTCGTGCTCGACCTGTTTTTAACGGAAGGCAGTCCTGTCCCTTGCAATTTATTTGTAAGCGTACTGGCGAAGGAGTGCCACAATCTTTTTGGTTCCGTTGTCGCAAGGCTGCTGCAAACAAATCAATTCGTGGAATGGGCAGCTGAGGTTCAAGATGAACAACTACTTTGCGCGCTAGATCGCACACGATATCATCCATACCCTCCTTTCGCTTCACCTCGAGATTTTGATGCAATTCAACGGAGACTCGCTCAGATCGGCTGCGACCCATCTGTTCGCTTGAGCCTCCGCCAGGCCGTGTCTGCAGGGCACATTTCCATTGTGAAACATATGCTTGCGCTAAATATACCAATCCCCCCCGACATTATTCTTCATGCATCGTGCTGCAGGAGCTCGAACTCAGCAATGATACATCTCTTTCTCAGCAAGGGGTGTAATGTGGATATTGTCTCCCCTAAAGGCGATACTGCACTCCATGTCGTCTTGGAATCCCGGCCTCCAGAAGATGATTGCCTGGAGAGTGTTCAGACCCTCATTAATGCTGGATGCAATCCCTCTGCACGCAATCTAGACGGTCAGACACCCCTCCACCTTGCGGCTGGGATTGGATACATCTCTGTTATCGAGTATTTGCTCCCAAGATGTGCACCCCTACCGGCCGATATCTTGCTGGTGGACCCTAGATCATTATATATAGCATCGACGATGTATTCTCTCGTGCGGGAAGGTGCTGATGCGCATGTTATTGCAGCAAATGGGGACACTCCACTCCTTCTCCTTCTGGCTAATTGCTGGATAGACTCAGACGAGTGCCTGGAATGTGCAAAAGTCCTCATCGGCGTTGGGTGCAATCCTCGTTTACCCAATTCTCTCGGTGAAACACCCATCGATCTTGCGGCAGCAAGAGGATTTGTTCCAGTCGTGGAGTATCTTCTTTCTCTGAACCTTCCACTATCGCCCAGTATTCTTCTATCTGCATCTAGCAATCCATACAGGGAGGCAACACCGATGATCAAGTTTCTGGTCGACAAGGGAGCTGACATCAAGGCCACTTGTCCCAACGGGGACACTCCCCTTCACCTCTCCATGAATATCGAACCTTTGCTACTAGTCCATGACGAGCCGGAACTTGAGTGTATGAAACGAACCAAAATCCTCGTCAACGCAGGATGTGACACTTGCGCGTGCAATGTAGCCGGAAAAACCCCATTTCATATTGCAGCACAGCGACGATATATCTCGGTCATGGAGTATCTAATCTCAGTCGGCACACCGGTCCCTTCAGATACTATGTTCACTGTCCTCGAGCAAGTCCGTCGTTTCAGTCCACACAGACTCTACCCGACGATTCGGTTTCTACTTGAACATGAAGGTGACATCCACATGGTCACAGGAAACGGTGATGGTTTACTACATCTCGCTGTGATGCTTGCTGCGGACTCGGAGCATGATGCCTTGGAGGTGGTCAAACTACTGGTTCGTGCTGGGTGCAACCCCCATGCACTCAATTCGGCCCACGAGACCCCCTTTCATATTGCCGCACAAAATGGACATATCTCTGTCATCGACTATCTCATTTCGCTGGACACACCACTCCCTCCTGATATACTACTCGCCGCATCGAAGACGTGTTCCAAGACAGATCAAATGATTCGCTTCCTTATCGACAAGGGTGCTGACGTTTCGGTTGTCACGACGAACGGAGATACTCCTTTACATCTCCTCCTGTCCTCTGGCGCTGACGAAGATAATCGGCTGGAGGGCGTGAAAATCCTGGTTGATGCTGGATGTAACCCCCGTGCTCAGAACATCGCTGGGAAGACATCACTGCATGCTGCGGCGACGAAGGGATTCATTGCCGTCTTGGAATATCTCCTTTCGCAAGATATACCACTTCCCCATGATATCTTCTTCTCCTCGACACGGACAATCCATTTCCTTCTCAAAAGGGGAGTTGATGTACACACTGTCGCAACCAATTACGGGGATGCAGTGGCACTGATGAATCACGCCTACGTTAATGATGAAGAATACTTGGAGCGCGCTAGGTTTCTCATCAGTTCAGGCTGGGATCTTTTGTTGAGAGATTCGAATGGCGAAACAGTTATCCACGTTGTCGCGAAACGAGGTGATTTTCCCACTCTCAAGTATTTACTTTCACAAAATGTTCCACTCCCCGCCGACGTGCTACTCTCTACGGTGACAAACGAGGGATACACAAGATACATTGAAGTATCGCTTATCCGATTCTTGATTTGTGAGGGGGCCAGCGTAAACATCACCGCGCCAAACGGAGATACCCCCCTGCATATCATCCTGCGCTACAACCTTCCTTCTGCGATTGATGAAAACCCCATTCGTATGCAGTTTTGGAGGGTTGTCGAGGTTCTGCTTAACTGTGGGGCTGACCCCTCTGCACGAAACGCTGATGGAGAGACACCCTTTGACCTTGCAGAAGCGAAGGGACACTTTTTCAAGGAAAATTTTCTACGGTTGGTTCGGAATTCCGAAGTATAACTTTTGCGTTCCTAGCCACAATTGATATGCGCACAACTAACAGTTTTGGGGAAGATACAGGAAGTGTACTAGTTTATTTCTGCAGCAATGACCTCTCAGCGTAGCGGAATGTATTCGATAAATCTGCAAAAAATGGTTTCTTCGATTTATTTAACCCATCTCTTCCTACGAAGTCTGACACTCTCGTGCGGTAACCTAGACTGTTAGGGGTAACTAGTTAAACTACCAAATCAAGCTAACAAACAAATTCCTAAGTAGCTTCAAACACATTTCAGTTTCACTGCGTAGCTCCTACTTATAATAGATTACCCTAGAAACTCTATTTCCTACTTCCACTACAAAATGGTCTCACAAGCAGGGCCCTCCACTGCACAGAGTAGGCGCAAGCCTAAGAAACTAGGAAAACCCGTTCATGCAACACGGGTCAAGAAAATCAATGACAGAGAGCAGCTAGAGACGTTGGACAGACTCGCTATGGAGTTCGTGAGTAAACCAAAAGAAATCCAACTGTAGACTTAGATGGGATTGCGCTTCTTCCAGGAACCTCTGGAGGATCTGAAAGCGTTTGCCGATCTTCCAATATCCCATCTCACCAAGCGCGGTATGCCAGACACTTTGTCACGAGTTACTTCCTCGCTTGACGCAAGCCCAGGTCTCAAAAAATGCTTCTTTATCGACATGACGGACATACAGGCCTCCAGCATACCAGTGTCGTTAAAGGGAAAGGATGTCCTAGGCGCCGCCCGGACAGGGAGTGGGAAGACCCTCGCATTCCTGATTCCTACACTCGAGATCCTCTATCGTCGAAAATGGGGACCCCAAGATGGACTTGGTGCATTGATTATATCACCAACACGAGAATTGGTGCGTGTCTGAAACTGAAGCTGGATGGTGGTTGTGACGTAGGGCAAGGCCGTTCAAATATTCGACGTATTGCGTTCCATAGGCTGCTATCATGGGTTTTCTGCTGGACTCGTCATCGGTGGGAAGAATCTAAAAGACGAACGCGAGCGCCTGTCTCGAATGAATATTCTCGTCGCGACGCCTGGTCGACTTTTGCAGCATATGGACCAGACGTTCGGCTTCGAATCCGATAACTTGCAGATTCTTGGTGAGTGATCTGGACTTTGTGTGGGTGGCCCCAGAACCAACTTTGAATTAGTTCTCGACGAGGCGGATCGCATCCTCGATATGGGCTTCGCTAAAACGCTCTCTGCGCTTCTCTCACACCTCCCGAAATCTCGTCAAACATTGCTCTTCTCAGCCACACAAACGCAATCCGTCGCACAGCTGGCCCGTCTCAGTCTCAAGGACCCAGTTCACATCGGTGTGCAAGAAGTTGGAAGCTCGACGGCGACGCCCGCGAGTCTCTCACAACACTACAGCGTATGCACGCTCGACCGAAAGCTCGACATTCTTTGGTCGTTCATCAAGACACACGTTCACTCCAAAATACTTGTTTTCCTCTCGAGCGGGAAGCAGGTCCGTTTCGTGTTTGAGGTGTTCTGCAAGATGCAGCCTGGGATACCGTTACTTCATCTACACGGAAAACAAAAACAGGCTGCGAGGCTGACGATGTACAGTCGTTTTACATCTTCGCAGCATGCAGTATTGTTTGCGACTGACGTCGCAGCACGTGGATTGGACTTTCCGTCGGTGGACTGGGTTGTTCAGGTCGACGCGCCGGAGGATGCTGAGACCTATATTCACCGCGTGGGCCGGACTGCCCGATATGATAGTTCTGGGAAGGGACTTTTACTGCTCCTTCCCAGCGAAGAGGAAGGCATGCTCGCGGCGCTCGGGAAGAAAGGGGTGAAGATCGAAAACATCAAAATCCGTGCGAGCAAGACTCAGAGCATCCAAAACCAACTTCAAAACCTTGCATTCCAGGACCCTGAGATCAAGTACCTCGGACAACGTGTGAGTCTCGTGTTCTGGCGTGCGCGCAGTTTATCGCGGGACTGATGAGTGCTCTCTTTCTGGTCTTCTCGACTAGGCATTCGTGTCCTATGTCCGCTCTGTGTATCTGCACAAGGACAAGTCGATATTCAAGCTCGATGAACTTCCCGTAGACAAATTTGCAGAATCCCTTGGGTTGCCTGGTGCCCCTAAGATCAAGTTTTTTAGTAGGGAGCAAGCGAAGAAGCAAAAGAATGTATCTCGGACCGTGGTTGCCCTTCAAGCACAGATCGAATCCGAACAGAAGGCTGGTGCGCCATCATCTGAAGATGAAAGCGTGGAAGGCTCGACGATTTCAGAAAGCGTTGAAGAGTCGGGCGACGATGCTCGAAAGTCACCCAGGCCAAATCACACAACGACCTTGGCGGAGGATTCTCAACCCGCCAAAGTTTGTTTGTTTGCTTGTTTATCTCGTTGCCATTTGCTGAGCCGGAACTGTGTTGTAGAACTTGGTGCGAACAAAATACGATCGAATGTTCGAGCGCAAAAACCAAAATATCCTGTCCAACCATTACTCCAAACTCATCGATCACGAAGATGCAGGAGAAGAGGAAGAAGACTTTATTACCCTCAAACGTGCTGACCACGATCTCGACCTCCTTGTCTCTAACGAGCCCGATCCCGATATCGAGAACCTGTCGAAACGGAAGCTCAAGCTATCACGAACGAAACGAATGGTCGCCAAATACACCCAGCTGGGTCACAAACTCGTTTTTGACGACGAAGGAAACCCACACGAAGTGTACGAGATGGTCAACCCAGAAGAATTTTATAAGCATGGCGCAGAGGCTGTCAAGGAGGCTGGTCGGACGTTTGCTGAAGGAGAGAAAGGGAAGTTGAAGAGTGTGGACGTCATTGACAAGCAAGAAGCAAAAGAAAAGAAGCAGGAGAAGAAGCGGAAACGCAAAGAGCGCGAACACGGGGTAAGTAGCCTTATTCACTGTGTCACGTACTCAAACCATCTCTTTTCTTCACCTTCAGATAGATCGCGAGAGAGAGGAAGTTCGTGCCACCGCTGGGTTACCAGACGATCGAGACGATGGCTATGTTACCCCCGACTTCGACCTACCATCGAAGCACGAAGACGAGGACGACGTTGTTCTACCTCCAACCAAACGAACCAAGTCTTCCTCTACGTCGAAACTGGGGCGTGCTGCAGAGCCTCGCGACATCGAAGATGAAGAAGAGATGGCATTGCGGGTATTGCGGAAGAAGTGAGCCATTGCTAGCCTGCTATTGGACGTTATTTCATACGGTGTGCCTCCTGGTGATTTAATGGCGGGTGCCTCAACATACATGCTCTTGTGCACCGTAGGACGAACGTCGTGCATGGAGTGGATTTAGCCCCAGTCCGACTTGCTCTCGCCGCATGCGGGGATGCTTTTTACATACAGCCAGAGTACGAGTGTGAGCAAATTCTGCCAGTGCCCGTTGGCACGTCTTGCTGCCGCACCCATATGCATCTATCATTGCTGTAAATTTGCCGTTGCTGCTCGCAGGTATCAGCGGCTCGTTGGCTCCTGTGGGCTCCAGTGTGACTAGACCCTGACTGCCAAAGTACTTAAGACCCTCCACCCATCTTCGTTCACCACCTTTATATTCTCATCGTTGGACCAGCTATGAGCCTTTGCCGTTTTCAAAGTCCTGTCGTGGCCACGGGAAGGGCTGTGGTACGAGCTCGATTCGCTTCGAGCGCTGCGTCCGAGGTACGATTCAAGCCACAATTCAATGGGCAAATTCGGCGGGAAGTTTTTGATCCCTTGTCTATTTTTTCCCGCAGCATCATCTTGCGCCTAGCACTCGATACCTCCAGGCCACTTATGATTTGACCACTCCCCCCAAAGCATCTGCTACTTCTAGCACCCTCGCTCTCGGGGAGCAATACATCCTTGGCGTTTATGCACGGCCGCCGTTCGTGCTCTCACATGGTCGTGGAAGCTGGGTATGGGATACCGAAGACCGAAAGTTCCTCGATTTTAGCGCGGGGATTGCGGTGAACGCGCTGGGTCATGCTGACCCTGGCGTCGCAGAGGTGAGCAAGAGTCAACAGGTCTCCAGGTTTTTTTGTTCTAAATTACTCGGGGTCAGATCTTGCAACAACAAGCGTCGACATTACTTCACTCTTCGAACGTGTATCACCACCAATGGGCACCGAAGCTTGCGGAGTTGATCGTGACCCTCACTCAACAACAAGGCGGCCTTGGCTTCCCTACGGGATCATCCCCTTCAAAAGCAGGTGCCAAAGTCTTCTTTGCGAACTCTGGTACCGAAGCCAACGAAGGCGCACTTAAGATCGCACGCAAGGTTGGCAAGGACCGCTGGGCTGCTGCTACGGGTGGCAAAGCGGATGACCCTTCCTGCACGAAAACACGCATCGTGTGTTTCCAAAACTCGTTCCATGGTCGCAGTATGGGTGCGCTGAGCGTCACGTCGACTGAAAAATACCAAGCGCCGTTCCGGCCATTGATACCGGGTGTCGACGTCGGAACGCTCAACGACCATGAGAACCTCTCAAAGTTCATCAGTGATGACACTTGTGTGGTCATCGTCGAGCCCGTGCAAGGCGAGGGAGGTGTCACTGCTGCGGACGAAGCTTGGCTAAGAGCATTACGGAAACGATGCGACGAAACCGGGGCTGTATTGATCTATGACGAGATACAGGTAGGCTGGATCATCAGATGCACGAATGTCTCTGATGGCTGTTTACAGTGTGGCCTCTTTAGGACTGGGTCGCTGTGGGCGCACTCCTCCCTTCCGACCGACTGCCACCCTGATATCGTCACAATGGCAAAGCCTTTGGCGAACGGGTACCCTATCGGTGCTGTCCTACTACGCGATTCGATTGCCTCCACGATGACAGCAGGCGAGGTGCATAATATTTAGTGTTGACAAAGCTGACGTTCCTACTCCGATAGGTACCCATGGAACAACATTTGGAGGGTCTCCCTTGGCCTGTGCTGTTGGCCACTACGTGTTGAGCCGCCTCAGCTCCCCGACGTCTGTGGGTCACGTGAAGGAAGTTAGCGCCTATCTGGATAGCCGGCTGGAATTTTTGACTCAGTGGTTCCCGGACCTTATCCAGGATAAGATCCGGGGCCGTGGTCTCCTCCGTGGCCTTGGATTCAAAAACGAGGCACACCCAGGTCAGGTCGTGCAGTTGGCTCGAGAGCGTGGCGTCCTCGTGTTGACAGCTGGGAAAGACGCAGTTCGTCTGGTTCCACCCCTGAATGTCGAGAAGGACGAGGTAGACGTAGCTATCGATGTGCTGGAAGGATGTCTGACGGTTTTGCGGGGATAGATTGTCCCGACTCGTTGTACATGACAAAAGTGGAAATGTGACCTTCCAAAGAGGGGTCTTCAGAGCTGTACGGATGGGAGAGGAGAACATTCTTGTGTGATTCCCGTTGGCTGGCATTTGGCACGTTTTCGAGAGATATTTAAATGACTCGCCGTGCAGCTGTTTCACCTTTACAGCCATCACACACAGTGGAATTACAGGACTTGGCGCTCATCAGCAACAGCGGAAACCCAGGCATGTCTGTAGTGCGAATTCAAAGCCAGGAAGATATCCTGGAAGACATCTCGTCTGACAAGCCACAAGGTGAGGTTCCACCCGCACCGATTCGTGGGTGTTGATACTATCCAGGGCCATCCCCGAGTCTCATCACCACCAATCGCGTGACTGGCAAATGAGAATTCCATTTGTTGCATTTTCCTTTGTTTAACGTCAACTTCATACTCATCGACCGCGTTACAGGCTGGAAGCAGAAACTCCTGAAGCTTGGTGTCTCCTTTTTTCTGTTCGGGCTGGTCAACAATGGTGAGTATCTACTTGCATCTTGCGTGGTGGGTTGAAGTGATTTGGCTCCAGTTTTATATGTGATCATTCTCTCCGCTGCACTTGATCTAGTGCCCCCATCCACTCCCAAAGGAATCATCGCTTTTTGCAACATATTTCCTGCTCTGTTGGCGAAGCTTGGATGGCCGTATTTTCTCAAAGGTAAAATACGGTACGCCCGACGCATCGTGGGATGTGCATTGTTGAGCTTCATTGGCATGCTGGCGAGTGTAGTGTATGAAATGGGCGGTAATCTTATTCACTGTTCTCAGGTTGTTGCCCTGTATGAGACTCTGTCTGCGAGATTGCTGGGCATCTCTCTCGCCTCTTTCTCCTCCGGTAATTCCGATCTTGTCACTATCAGAACGCAACCTTACTTTTGGTAGGTTTGGGCGAACTGACGTTCCTGCAACTCTCAACTACTTACAGTCTTTCCATGGGAGGCCACAGCGTTGGGTGGGTACGTTGATTCAGATGCAGTAACCTTTGATTCAAACGGACCTCCAGTTACTTTGCCTCCGGTACTGGCGCTGCTGGCCTTGTCGGAGCCTTCCTGTGGTGGGAAGTTAGAGGGCTTGGTGTTCGTTTAGGGGTAGGCGTGTCCTCGGTAGGCAGACCATTCTCGTATACCCCGGCCATCCTAATCTTACTCCAACCTTTTCTTCGTCAGATACTTCCCTTTCTCTTACCATTGTCATATTTTCTCTTGCTCCCACGTCCGGCTGCATTTATGGACTCGCCCTCTCCTGGGTCTTACACTCCTTTACCTGAGGAGGAACCCGATATCTCTGCAGTGGAAATTGCTGAAGGGGACACCCTTCTCGGTCAGCCACCCAAACTGCCAGTGTTCTTAACTGCCGGAGACAAGTGGCGCTTAGTGAAGCCAATGATATACAAGTACATGCTTCCGCTTTGTAAGTGTTCTTTGTGATCTATCGAATAGCAAAGACCTGATTATCCCTCATACAGTTTGGGTGTATACTGTGAGTACAAATTTTGATACTATCAAGATTTATGTAATCGATTGTTACCGTGTAGTTTGAGTACACGATCAATCAGGTAAAGTCCTCTTGACTTCCCTTCTCCGCCTGCTAAACGCTGTCATCGCAGGGCGTAGCGCCGACTTTGCTGTATCCAGTGCCCTCACCAGAACGCGGTGGTCTCCTAAGCAAGATCATCCACTCCATAAGAGACTACTACCCACTATGGCAGGTATGGACTTACACATCGAGTTTGTTCACCTGAGTCCGCGTCTCATCCGCGGCATGTTCTCCGTATTTCCCCATTGGCAGCTCGTGTACCAATCCACGGTCTTCATCTCGCGCTCATCGATCTCGCTTGGCATCCCACCTCTCCCGGAGAAGCTCCTTTCTCTTCCGGCGATTGCCCAGTTCGTGATCCTCGTGACCTTGGCGTACGAATCAGCCGTCGGGATCTTTTCCGAAGAACACCCCGCGGGCAGCATCGTGTTCGTCTTTCTCCTCATCAGTATAGAGGGTATATGTGGGGGACTCGCATAGTAAGTGTCTCCCCTCCCGCAGGGTGCGAACGAGTACACAGGCTGACGCTTGGGTCTTGCAGCGTCAACGTGTTCTACCGGATCAACCAGGAAAGACCTGACCCGTCCACGGTGATCGACATGGAACGATCGAGGCAAGAACTCGAGTTCAGAATCGGCTCGTTGGGTTTCTCGGACTCGTCTGGTATTCTACTCGCAGCGCTGCTCGCCGTACCGACCGAGATAGAGCTCTGCAAAGCACAAGTGGCGAGAATGAAGATGCTTTGCAAGGGGTTGTAACACGTGCCACCTTGCGTGTAGTCTCGGACCATCTGTTTTCTTGGCGCGTTTTCACAAGCTCCCGAGGGGTGCTTCCGGAGTTCTGGGAAGTATTCACAACTGTGCACTTCGCCACGTGCTTCCGAGAACGTCTGCTTCGAGACTACCTTAACGCGTAGGAGAACACGATTCGTCCGGTATTGTTGGAGCTGGTAATGATGACGATGCGTTCATCATTAGGGCGTACCAAATATATGTTCACGCCCCATTAATATCTCTATATACAGTATATACATGGGGTCCTTGGATCCTGAATATACACACTATAATCAACAGAAAACTGGGAGAGGGCTGCAGGTATGCACAGGAAAAAGACAACAAAGAACCGACATAGACATAGACGACGGTGAACAAGCAGTTGAAAGCAGGGGTACGACACAAAGTGCTTGGAACGCATCAGGGGGTGGGCCTGGGCGAGCCAATGTACACACCAAACGACTGCCAGGTCTCTTGGAGGTGAAGCTGCTCTTGTTGCTGAAGAGGTTCCTCAGCGATGCTTTCGCACACGCTGGTATAGGCGTAGTTGTCGTACTGCGAATATTGGCCCAATGGCTCGGAGTGTGACATGGGGTCCGGATGTGTACGGCAAACGTCGTCCCAATGGTGTGGCTGCGCAGACGGATCCTGGTAGTGGGACACGGGATGTGTGTACTGCGACGACACTGTGGTGGTATACTGATGCGAGGGATCGGTGTGGTGATGCTGCTGCTGCTGACTCTGGTAGTACTGTTGTTCTTGGTCTCGAAGCTGGTGTCGATACGTAGGCTGCGCGTAGTCGTAGCGAGGGTCGGCGGAGTGGTATTGATATTCTTGAGATGAACTCTGGGAGGAAGCAGATTGGAGGACGTCGGATTGATATTGGTGATATTGGTGCGTTCGTTGATGATGGGATGGTGCCTGCGGCAACCCACTGGGATACTGAACGCCCTCTTGGTTCGACCCATAGGTCGACGCAGCTGACGAGGTGTCTGTATACGGTGCACTTGATTGGAAACCAGAAGACGGTATAGTGAGAGGGTAAAGCCGGTGCTGTTCGGTCTGTTGCACCTGCTGTTGTTGCTGATGAGGCACACCTGGTGCTCGAAACCCTTCCGAAGACACCATGTGTGTATCTGCATCGGTAGAGTACTCGTCCCGTTGGGTATTCGTCAGCTGTGTGTTGAGATCACCCTCAAAATTGGTCCAATGATCACGAAGAGTCGGGTGCAAGGTCGTAAAGCTAGCCATGGGTGGATTACCTGAAGTAATAGGCACCGATTGTTGACTCGGATCGCCTGTGACGCCGGGCGGATTGCGGGTACCAGAGCCCGCACCGTGAACCGGAGAAGAAGATGCTTTAGTAGCCACTGTGTTGATTCGACCACTGAATATAGACAACTCGTCTTTCGGTTTCGGCTCCGTTGAAGATGAGAAGATATCGTTGTTACGGACGACGGAAGGTCTCGCTGTGTTATATGCTTGCTCGGCTTTTTGCAGAAGTCGTTGAAGAATGGGCTGAGCGCGAGTATCATCAATGAGTGCAAATAAGCACCATGGTTGGACGTACTAGAAATTTCACCGCACGACCACCATACGTCGATGCCTCTCTAAAGAGGTCAACTGCCTGTAAATATTTAGTCGGTCTAGATACACACAATGTCTCTGAACTCACTCTGCGCAATTCCGTCATAGCAGCACCAGTGGTCTTAGATCGCGTCCCAGCACCTGACGCGTGTGTTACGACGGAAGCCAGCATCACCTGACAGCGACGGGGTGGGTAGTGCGTCAACTAACATTCCTGCTCAAGTGGAGAGTACTAACCGTGCTTGAAAAGGCATGTGTCCATAATACCCAAAAACGTGCTATCTGTGCCGGGAAAAGGTCGAATTGGACACGCAAGTTGCTGAGTATTTCGCAAGCGCTACGGTAGCCAGCCAAAAACGACGGCGCATATTGGCTCTGCATCGGATCAGTAGGGTTGTTCGAGACGGCCTCCGCAAAGAAGCATCGATGAATGTATACAAGAACTAAATCATGTAAGGGTGCCAGGAATTTGTAAGAGAGCAAGTGACTGACTGAAGTTCCGATAGTTCAACGGCATGTAGTATTTCATAGCTTCTGCGAGTCCGGCACCCGCAAGAGGTGCTCTTTGAGCATACTGTGGCAACTCCATATCTCGCACCTTGCGATCAAGCTCAATGATCGCAGAGTATTTAGGTACTCTGGCGATTTGTGCATTCTGGATGACAGCAGAAACACACTCGTACCCAAATCGTGCTTTCCATGCAGGAACTAATAGGACCAAGTGCTCAACGCAAGTTTTGAACGCGGAAGCACAATCACTCACAGCTGGGAAGAAGAGAGCCGTCATCATCGATTGTGGGGTCCGGGTCATTAGGAAGCTCGCAGTCAACGAATGGTAGATAGAACGTGGCTAAACGGCCAGTTGCAAGGCTCTACGGGAAGACTCAGTGAAATGCAGACGAGAACGCAAAGTCGAAGGCGACATACTTGCCACCCATCTGTGATAAATAGCTCCCAAAATAGAGCGCGGCGCTTCTGCACTTCTGAACTTGGCAACTGCCAGCGAGCACAATCGCGATCTATCTTTATATGAGCTTATACTACTATTCATGGACGGAGGAACCCACGCAGTCCAATCTACAAGTTTGTGGCTGAGTATGAGAAATGCATTTAACCAAAGCGGAATCACCCACGCTCTGCGCTAGCTTTGTTGCAAGCCCGAATACACCCCAAGTGCATTCAATACTGTTTTCGCCACTAACCAGACCTTGATAGATGGCTAGCAACGCCAGGGTCTGGATGGTCGTTACCGATGGTGGGCGATCCAGTACTGGTTCCAGGTTCAATGCTGCACGTGTCAAGTAGCAGTACATATTAGCTTCCTCATTATCCGGAGCAGGGGGTAGCGAGTTATCGGTGAGAGCGCCGAAGCAAAATATGACAAAGAGTAATGCTAGCTCATGGGAAGTCTTGCCTTGCGGTTGCAGTTGCGTCGACCCATCAGACGGATTTAGTTGAGTTGAGGGCGCCACGGAGCCCGGGAGAATGAGGTCAGAAGCCTCGCTATACCAGAGAGGGAGGCACTCTTCCAAAAGTTGCCTTTTGGTAACTGCACCGAAAAACCAGGGTGCCTGGGACAGGTAGAGCTCGCATAATTGGCGCGCCCGCTGCCACGGAGGCAAATGATTTTGGACGAGATAATTGAGATCAACAGCGTCAGTGAAAACAGGGGCAAGAGGAAATGTATTGGATAAATGCTTGACAGGGCCAGGAAGGTCACTTAAACTTGTATCTTTGCTCGAGTGTGGAGCTGACTGACTTGCTGACTCTGTTGGTTCACCCTTGCAAACGGAGCAATTGAGGGGGAGGACGGCAGCGACACTCGTCAACTTACAATTAGTAGACTCTTGATAAGGAAGCTTCAGTGACTAATGCAATGAAATGTACGAATATCACTCACTTCTGATCCAGCAGAACGTCCATAGAAGGTTGCGGCACCATCATCTCGCAAAGCTAGTGTTCCAAAAGCCTCTATGTATTGGGACTCGTCGTCCGCATGATCGGTAGCCTTTCGAGCCTTGTCCTCGTCGACAGCAACGTGTAGGTCGATGATTGACTTGAGCCCAAGAAGATCTCGACGGAGCAGAGGATGGGGTTCGTGTGGTGTCACATTTGACTGCAGGACAGTAAGTGCATCCTCGAGCTGTCGGATGCGATCACTCATGAGTAATATCTTCTCGTGCAACTTCTCGGTATCGGCGAGCACGAATCTGGTGAGAAGAGGTGTCTGAATAGGTCACTGGTGTTCCTGTACTCGAAACGTACCGAGTACCCTGGCCAGTTGCCAGTTTTCCTAATTACGTCTACATAAGAATGTTGCCCGGATGTAGTTTTTGTACGCGTACCGTTGGGACATATTGCTGAGCATCCACGACGCTTGCATGATGAACAGGGGACCGTCTTATCACACTTTAACTTTAGTCTGAAAGGTGATGAGTCGGTATGCCAAAATCAATAGGATAAACATTGAAAACGGACCGTCGACATTCTGCGCAAGACATGACACCCCGATTCCGCTTCTGCTCCTTGTCGATCGCCTTCTGGGCCTCCTTAGTTTCCTGGCGGGCATTGGTCTTCGGCGCTTGTGGCATTCCGAAGAAATATTATGGAGTCGGAGTAACTGAGGGCAAAAGAGGAAGCACAAAGTGACTTGCCATGCCCGCCTCTCAAGGGGGATATCGTAATTCAGGAGTAAACGCGCAGTTAGGTAACTCGTCACGAGAACATAACATGTCCCGTTGTTACTACCATATCCGAAGACCTGCAAGTTTCAGTAGCCGACCTGAGTCGACATGTCCTGCAGCCTCGACTAGATTGAGTGTGCTTGAGTGTTGTCGCTTCTTCGGCAGATCCACTCAGAACCGTTCCTAACTGCGGTTTCTATCACCTCTCAATCTGCGATCATAGGCTTGGCGGTGTGAGATTGTCCATAATTATCGAAACAATTGCGGCGCTCCCTTGAAAGAGTCGCCCCGATCTATCTTTTACACACACCTTATTGCTATCCGGTGAAACTCGTGCTTGTGATTGTAGGCGGATGCACGGTTGGATAACATCTATAGTACATCGCGAGTGTGATTGGAGTGTATGAGGACAATATTATAATGGAATGAATCAAAGATAATCCCAAGTCCAGACTCGCAAAATCGGAGGGCTGAATCAAAGCGTGGCGTAACTGGGATGTAAACTATCTAATTGAACGGTCGTCCTTTGTAGGACAGCGGCTATGTAGTATATATGTTGCAATGGCACCGACTTCACACACCGACTCGTTTGTCGTGGCTTTAGTGCAACAGTACTTGAGCAATCACCGGCGCGGCCCCGCAGAATAAGTACACCTTCCCAACTCTCCGGACTTGCCTACGGCAACGTCATCCCGGCATCAGAGGTTGACTACCGAGACTGGCGCGGATCACCCGCCTTGCTTCTGAGCAATCCATACTGAACGGCCTTCGTGTGCCGAAGATGCTTTCGAAACTCGATGGTTACGCGCGTAATACTTCCTGCCAAGTCCGGAATCGGACAAGACTTAATTAAACCCGGGTCAAATGCATTCTAAATACCAGACACCCTCAGGGAGTTGAACTACATATGAGCGAGAAGGATCCATCAACAGCGCGCAGAGCATCGTCCATAACATATTGAAAGTAAAGGGGAAGGAAAGAGGGAAGAAAGGAACCTAGTCGGATTTCTCCCTGGTACCCGACGAGCCCCAACCAAACCAGCTGGTCGGCCTTGCAGCGTGTTCCGAGCCTGACCCCTTCCCACTTCCATGGACG